>ONZH01022659.1:0-237230 GCA_900303285.1 Rhinella marina
TGTAAAATAATTCATTTGTCTTTTCATTATACATTTCTGCCCAGACTAATTTCTTATATTTTAATAATTCTCCGCTTCTGCTCGCATTGTTCTCTTTTCACAAAATCTAGAATATAATGTAAATTCAAGGCCGAATGTCCAGCGTTCACTCCTTTTTGGCCTAATGCCACAGCAAACTTTCCCCTGTGAGTGATGATTTGATTTCTTCTATTCTCAACTTAACCCTTAATTTGGCCTCATCATCACATCAGTAGAGCAGATATCGCTCACAGTAAACTTGGCTGTGTGACCTTCATCTACTAGTCGGTTCTCTGGCAACACACAAGGTCAGATTTCTGGTCCACACAGACATAACAAGTGGATTATCATAGTCATAAATTCCAAAGGGGGGGCTGAAACTGCAAACTGCGAAGCTGAACTAACACTGAAGAAAATCCTTTTTTTTTCCCTTTCTTTTCCCAAATCCGCCATTTTGCAGCTTTCTATGAGTCACTTACATAAACCATATCAACCATTTTTTTTCCTGTACCAACCTATTACACTTCTAATCACTTCCCTTCTCCCTTCAATACACTTTCCACAGTCCATCTTTTTTCTCTTTTTTTTTTTCCCTGATTTGAAGCAGTTCTATAGAAGGCTCTCGCTACATCGATCAAACTTTCACTGGGCTGTAATCTGCCTCCTGGAGGCATCCCAATTATCTTAAACAAGCTTTTCACATCCTTTACATATCTTTTTGCCTTCTTTGTTCCACCAGACTGACAGCATTCTGAGCACCTGCCGGAAAACTGTGCTGGGTTTTTGAACACTTGAAGCATACAGTGCCCTATTGGCGCGGCCGTTTTCACCAACCTGAGTTAACCGCCCTCCGAATAGCCAATAAATCACGGGGGGAGGGGAAAGAGACCTCACTCGATTTCCCCGGGGAGAGAGAAACACACTACGATCTCCCCAATTTAGACGCCGACTCCCGCGGCTAAACTTCAAACTTCAAACTGTACCATCAACACTTCCCCCGTGATGGAGTTGCAACAATGGGCACAACGGTTACCACTCAGCGCACTAACTAACAACTAACTATACTACAGGTTCACGCTCCGGATAACTTGTCGGTATATCCAGGCGTCACCAAATCCCAGGCGCACACTCCGGGTAACTTGTCGGTATACCCAGGTGCCGCCCAAATCCCTAGTCTAGACGCACGCTCTGAGTAACTTGGCGGTATACCCAGGCGCCGCCTAGATGACTACTCTAAGTGTTTTAGGCGCACGCTCTGGGCAACTGGTCCGTAACGTGTCGGAATACCCAGGCGCCACCTAAATCACTACTTCAAAGTGTTCTCACAGCCGCTGCCAGTCTGGGTCCCTAACATGATCTGACTGAATCCCCACGTGACCTTTCCTGAGGGGCTGTAGGTTTCCGGAGTCCCCGGCGGAGACCACCAGGCGTCTGGTCACATGACGTTTCACTCAGGCCCCACAAAACCTAAACCCCAGACTACCACTCCCCCCTCGAGCCACAGGTAAGTTATCACATACAGTGTATATATAACTTACCGTGGTCGGTTAGGGTGATCAGTCCCCTTCGGGAGGGAGTGGTGCCCGTGGCATCGGTCGAGGGTTGGGACACCGAGCGAGTCCTGGTGCTCCTTTCGGGGGCCCCACGTTGGGCGCCAGCTGTTGAGGTGGACATAAACCTGTCCTTTCTGGAATTCAGTCAGTCATTCCGAATTGTTTTGAACACGGGTGCGCACAATAATTAAGGACAAAACACAGACTTATGATTCCAGTATTAAGTCCTTTGGCCATGCTTCTATGGCAAAATCATTACAGCCTCTGGCTTGTTTCTTTATTAACACACGTACTTATTCGATACAAAAAGGAAAGGGGGCGTAAGCATGCAAATAGCAAACAATATAATCCTTGATTGGATAGAAGTTGCATTCCATTCTACGTCACTAGCTTGAAAAAGTCATTTTGATAAGAGTACGGGGGCCATCTTGGACTAGTTAAATATATACATATATTATACGCAAGCTTTATAAAAGTTACAAAGTATAAAAATATAATATAAAAAGGTTCTTGATTATACACACATTCCTTTGTGATACTGCACCGCAGCGTCTTAGACACAATACCAGGATATAGACATTCTATATAGCTGCATAAGCATTTACAAAGCTGAGATATATATATATATATATTTGTATAGCATTAAATACATGTATATCCAAATGACATAACACTGTGAGGGGAAAATTCAGTATTTCGACCGGTCTACCTTCACACCAGTGATCACTATTCTGGGAGCTACTGGATTTACAGTTGTGGCTGTTTTGGATCAAGAGGACCTTTGTTTCAAGAGGACCTATGTTTTCTTCTTTGATTCATTATTGGACTCCATTTTGTATTTTTTTTTTTTTTTTGGTACTAGAGGACTGTGGACACATTTTTTCCTTAAACCTGTTTTTTCCTCTCATCTCAGATAAAAGTCTCTGAGGGTCTTTCTAACCAGCTGGTTTATAGAATTTATTGTGTGATAAGGTTAATTCATGATTTATTGATGACATTGCCTTAATTTCATTATTGGTGGTTAACTAGCCAATCGTTTTATTTGCCATTTCATATTGCAACATATATATTACAATTTACCTTCTTTAAGGGAAATTCAACTAACCGGTTACAATAAATGTGTTTTTTTCTGCTAAAAAAGAAAAAATTGTTTTAGAGTGTTGGGAAATAAAAAGGGGTGTCACCAAGGTTTCAGGCAGGGGTCACCTTCCATATTCTAAATAAGCTCCACCCATGGGTGTGCTACACATATATATATATATATATATATATATATATATATATATATATATATAATGTGTCTCTGTGTATATCTGCTTGTTCACAGAGTGTCTTTCATAGAGAGATATACGTATATCTATATTTAAGTGTGCACATGGGTAATAAATGCTTTGGAGATTTGCCCCATGTTGGTGGAGTTAGACCCCATTTAATAAATAAATAGGGACTGTTAAAGGGAGGACACAAAGCCCTGAAGGCCCTGAAAAAAAACATGGACCAGAAGACAAGAGAGGGGGCATAGTTATACAGGATTATAATGACTATGACAAGGAAGCCACTAGAATTTTATCATATACTGTACTAATTATAACAGGAGGACATACAGTATGGGGATCCTTTCCCACAAATCACCAATACTTCCTAGCTAGAGGTTACCCTAAGAAGGTACTTCATAGAGCCTACAATAGAGCCAAAAATACAGAGAGGAATTGTTTACTCCAAGAAAAATATTAAAATGAAGAAGAGAAAATAATACGCTGTATAGGCACCTGCGACGTACAGCATGAAATTGTCTATAGGATCATCAAGCGACACTGGTATATCCTACGAATGGACAGAGATTTGGAAGAAGTGATCCCACCTAATCCAGCAATCATATACAGGAGGGGGAGAAATCTAAAAGAAATGTTGGTGCATAGCCACTTTCAACAAATAAGAATAGAGACAGACAGCAGAGGGCCCCTGTGCAAAGAATGTGCCTGCTCCCTCCCCAAGCCAAATTCTCAACCTAACCTATGGTGTCCTAACATTACGTACAGCAATACAAAACTTACAAAACATACAGGGTAAGGCTACTTTCACACATGCAGCACTATGCTCCAGCCACCTGATCCGGCAGAGAATGCAAGGAATTGGCCAAACACAAACTCAGGCATGCAGCAGTTTGTGTCCCGCTGATTCTCTGCATTTTTGCAGATCATGGCCGGATCTCTGCTGGACCCCATTATAGTTAATGGGGTTGGTGGGCATTCTGCATCCAGCAGTGCCGGAGCCGGTGAATTCTGGCAGGCTGTTCTCTGCTGGAACAGCCAGCCGGAATCACTAACTCAGATGTGAAAGTAGCTTAATACAGCATCACATACCGTGTACATCCAGTGACGTCTCCTTTGATGTAGACGTTCTCTGTCCTTATCTTCTCCTTTCAGACCAGACCACCATGATGATTTCTTTCAGCCATCTCTTCTCTCTGCAGAGTTTGACAGACAGACATCTTAGTTTACTACTTCTCCATCATTCTCCCACCTTCTTGAACACCCCATCCTGCCACCCCCAATACTACTGTGCTCCCCAAAACTATACCGAAGAAACAGTCCCCCTGCAAATACTAGTTACACACAGATACCACCGCCTTCAGTAATTATTGGCAAACAGTGCCCTAAAAAATAACTGTGCTCAGGAAACAGTGTCCCTGACGCTAAAGTATAACCAAAATGTTGCCCAAAAATAACTGTGCTAAGCTGATACTGTGACAGGGTGCCCCCCAAAGTAATAGTGCTCCCCAAAGCCGCAGTAGAAATAATTAGTGTCCCCGTAGAACCAATGTCCCCATAATGCCCTCATAATGCATGCCAATGCCCCCTACTTTGTACCCAAAAAACCCTCTTAGTGCTCCCAGTTGAGGCAAGGTCCGCATAGTGCCCTATAATTTGTATAAAATACTCCTATATAGTGCCCCCATAGTGCTCCTCCCCTTGTCCCCATGGTGCCTGACATAATGTGCCAGTATAAGGGCCTCTATATAAAGACCCCAATAGTGCTCCTCTCCTCCCTTTCTCTATAGTGCCCTCCATGTGTGCCAGTATATAAGATAGGGCCCCCATAGTGCTCCTCCCCCTCCAAAGTGCCTCCATGTGTGCCAGTATATCAGATAGGGCCCCAGTTGATGCCCCCATAGTTCTCCTCTCCCCCTTCTCCATAGTGCCCCCATGTGTGCCAGTATATAGGATAGTTCCCCCATGTGTGCCAGTATATAAAATAGGGCCCACCATAGTGCTCCTCCCCCTCCATAGTGCCCCCCATGTGTGCCAGTATATAAAATAGGACCCCTATAGTACTCCTCCCCCTCCATAGTGCCCCCATGTGTGCCAATATATAGAATAGGGCTCACCATAGTCCTCCTCCTCCTCCTTAGTGCCCCCAAGTGTGCCAGTATATAAAATAGGGCCCACCATAGTGCTTCTCCTCCTCCATAGTGCCTCAATGTGTGCCAATATATGATTGAGCTTCCATATTGCTCCTCCCCCTCCACAGTGCCCCCCATGTGTGCCAGTATAAAAAATAGCCCCCCCCCATAGTGCTTCTCATCCTCCATAGTGCCCCAATGTGTGCCAGGGCCCTTAGCATAGCGTAAATGAAAAAAAATAAACACCGATACTTACCTCCATGCCCCTTTCAGCCATGTGATGCAGGCCTCTTCCAGCTTGTGTCCCGCGCTGTACAGCTCAGGCGGCGCGATGACGTCATCGCGCCACCTGCGCTAGCCTCTGATAGGCTGCAGGCCTAGTGCCTGCAGCCTTTCAGAGGAAAGGGTAAGGGAGATGCCTCTTCCTCCACTGCCCCACTGCAGCACAGGCATCTGTATCGCTGTCCTGAGGACGGCAATACAGATGAATATAGAGATGAGCGCTTCCACAATGAAAGCCCCCGTATACATGGCTAACTACTAAAGGCTCATACCCCTGTGGGAGCTGCACCTTCAGCACATTGATGACCACCAAAAAAGAATTTGTAAACTCAATTGATGGGAAAAAATTACATAAATTGTAGAACTATGGGAGTGATATATGCCATTCAATGTAATTGCCCCAAACTGTATATTGGAAAGAGTGTTCAGGAGCTGAGACGAATATAAAAACACTTGAGCAGTATAAATACCAAAGATGATACACCACTCTCTATACATGTAAGGAATTACCATTAGGGTAATCCTTAGGCCCCTTGCAGACAAGAGAGTGTCACGCACCGAGTCCGCAACGCAGCTCCCGGCCTGACCTACCAGCACTGACGGGGGTCACATAGCATTAGTGACATAGTGTTATCCAATACATCGTTTTGCGCTCCCTGCCTTCAAACAGCCATAACTGTTTTATTTTTCTGTTCACATAGCTGTATGAGGGCTTGTTTTTTGTGGGACAAGTTGTACTTTCCAACGCCACCATTTAATATTGCATGTGGTGTAGTGGAAAGCGGGAAAAAAATTCCAAATAGGGTTGAAATTGCAAAAAAACGCTATTCCGCTACAGTTCTACGGGTTTCTTATTTACAGCGTTCGATGTTCATTAAAACTGACCAGTTACTTTCATTCTACTGGTCAGTACGAATCCGGCGATACCTAATATGTATAGTTTTTCCTGCATTTTGATAGTGATAAAATAATTATAAAGTTGGCCTTTTTTTTGTCATATCTTGACCCCTATAACTTTTTTGTATTTATGTGTACAGAGCTGTATGGGGGCTCATTTTTTGCGGGGCGATCTGAAGTTTTTATTGATACCATTCTGGGGTGTGTATGACTTTTTGATCACATTTTATTTAATTTTTTTTAGAAAAAAAAGCGACAAAAAACAGCGAATCGCCATTTGGACGCTTTTTTTCCGCCACACAATTCGCCGTATTGGAATTTTTTTTTATATTTTAAAAGTACGGGCGTTTTCAGTCACGGTGATACCCATGATGTCTATTTATTGTTATTTAGGCATTTATTTTTTAATTATACGGAAAGGGGGGTGATTTGAACTTTTATATATTTTTTACTTTAATTTAATAATTTTTTTTATTTTTTTGTGATTATTTTAAAGCTCAAATATGAGCTAATATATTGTGTTTTTTTTTCTTTATGAGCAATCAGGTATTTACTAGATTGAGATAAATCCAAGAATTGCTCATTTCTTATCCTGGCCTGCCATCTAGTGGACAGAATAAGAATTGCACTTTGAAAGCTGTAAACCTCATCAGCAAGGTTTACAGCTTTCAGATCGTGTACAGACACCCCGATTGGCCACACGGGGTGTCTGTACACCATCCGGAAGCGTACGCTTCCGGGTTAAGACGCAACTAGATGCCGTGATCACGTGTGATCACGGCATCTAAAGGCCCAGCAAGACGCCGCCGATGGGGTAAGTAGCCGCAAGTCTCTGCTGTTAGAAACAGCAGAGACTTGCCGGCCATGATGCCCGCCGCATGTGCGAGCGGGTGCCATGTGTCCGCATCACCCCAGCGCCGTACATGTACAGCGCTGGGAGTCTAAGGGTTAATACTATAAACTGATATTTTCTATAAAATATAAAATTAAATAATAAATAATAAAACTCTTGAGACTAGTAACTCATTTACAATGAAGAATAGGAATCAATTGATTATTGCAAGATGATAATCAATTCATTTAATTATTAAATCATGATTGATAATATTAGGGAGGATATAGTATTAAATATGATCTGCATATCATCATAATTGATAACTCTTATAATAATCCATAATGACACCAATAATATGATGATCTTAGAGTGATGCTGATGATCTTAGAGCGATGCTGAGATGATTAGGTGAGTGGGCGGCATACGGAGACAGGGCTAGCGAATCGTCGGTATTCCTATACTTACATCAGCCTGCGCTACATAAGAGAGTGTTCCCCATTGGATAACAACATTCTGACATCACTTACGAGCTTAATAAAAGGTGGTCCCTGCCCCCATACACGTACCTGCTCGATCCCCTGAAGACTCTGGTTTGTCGGCGAAATATGTCGGAAGGCAGATAATGTGTTGTGTGTGTTTTAAAGTGCAGTGGTGGTCCAGATAGCCCCATATGTGAACAGTATATAGGGAAAGAGTAGAAGATCATGTGGAAAATGTAGTCAGCGACCGCGCGCAAGGAGCTGCCTGCTTTTTTGCCAATATGATGTTGATACAAGAGAGAAACATATGACTTGATTAACCATTAAAATAATGATAGGGCAAATCTCTGCACACCACTGTGTTTTTAAGGTGTCTCACAGTGTGGTGTTTATTTACATTTAATAAGTGATTAACCCCTTCAGTACCCTGCCATTTTTCACCTTAAGGACCAGGCCATTTTTAGCAATTCTGACATGTGTCACTTTATGTGGTGATAACTTTAAAACACTTTTACTTACCCAGGCCATTCTGAGATTGTTTTCTTGTCACATAATGTACTTCATGACACTGGCAAATTTGAGTCAAATATTTCATTTTTATTCATGAAAAAATACCAAATGTATCAAAAATTTTGTAAAATTTCCAAATTTCAATTTCTCAGCTTTTAAAATACATAGTAATACCTCCAAAAATAGTTATTACTTTTCATTCCCCATATGTCTACTTCATGTTTTGGATCATTTTGAACATGACATTTTATTTTTTTTGGGACATAAGAAGGTTTAGAAGTTTAGAAGCAAATCTTAAAATTTTTCAGAAAATTTCCAAAACCCACTTTTTAAGGACCAGTTCAGGTCTGAAGTCACGTTGTGAGGCTTACATAATAGAAACCACTCAAAAATGAACCCATTTTAGAAACTACACCCCTCAAGGTATTCAAAAATGATTTTACAAACTTTGTTAACCCTTTAGGTGTTCCACAAGAATTAAAGGAAAATGTAGATGAAATTTCTGAATTTCACTTTTTTGGCAGATTTTCCATTTTAATCCATTTTTTCCCGTAACAAAGCAAGGGTTAACAGACAAACAAAACTCAATATTTATTACCCTGATTCTGTAGTTTACAGAAACACCCCATTTGTGATCATAAACTGCTGTACAGGCACACGGCAGGGCACAGAAGGAAAGGGACGCCATATGGTTTTTGGAGGGCAGATTTCACTGAGAAAATTTTAAGTTTTCATGTCACATTTGAAGACCCCCTGATGCACCCCTAGAGTAGAAACTCCAAAAAAGTGACCCCATTTTGGAAACTACAGGATAAGGTGGCAGTTTTGTTGGTACTATTTTAGGGTACATATGATTTTTGGTTGCTCTATATTACACTTTTTGTGAGGCAAGGTAACAAGAAATAGCTGTTTTGGCACCGTTTTTTTTTTTCTTATTTACAACGTTCACCTGACAGGTTAGATCATGTGATATTTTTATAGAGCAGGTTGTTACAGACACGGCAATATCAATATGCATGCTTTTTTAATTTATTTAAGTTTTAATTAATATTTAGTTAATATTTTTGAAAAAAAAATCATGTTTTATTGTCTCCATAATCTGAGAGCCATATTTTTTTATTTTTTGGGCGATTTTCTTAGGTAGGGGCTCATTTTTTGTGGGATGAGATTACGGTTTGATTGGTACTATTTTGGGATGTGTATGACTTTTTGATCGGTTGGTATTACACTTTTTGTGATGTGAGGTGACAAAAAATGGCTTTTTTGACACAGATTTGTTTTGTTTTTGTTTTTTTACTGTGTTCACCTGAGGGGTTAGGTTATGTGAGATTTTTATAGAGCAGGTTGTTACGGACGTGGCGATACCTAACATGTATACTTTTGTTTTTTTAAGTTTTACACAATAATATCATTTTTTAAACAAAAAAAATCATTTTTTTAGAGTCTCCATAATCTGAGAGCTGTAGTTTTTTAAATTTTGGGGCGATTGTCTCAGGTAGGGGCTCATTTTTGCGGGATAAGATGAAGGTTTGATTAGGGCTTCCTTCTGTGACATCAGGTCCCTGTCACTGCAGTGCGGGGACCCGATGGGGAAGCGGAGGGAACCTGTACCCTCTGCAAACCCTGTGCATGCTGCGGTCATCTTTGAAAAGCAGGGGTTAACACTCCGGCATCTGTGTTTTCACCTATGCCAGTGTATGCAGCAGGGGTCTGACTATCTCTGACTGCCGGACCCCTGCCACTGATTATTTGTATGCTTCTAAATAATCAAATATAACAGCTTTTCCAGAACTTTGTGCTTTTAAATCTGCTGGTTTTTCAGATGTCACTCAGGGTTACATGACCTGTGATATCAGCTTTTCTGCCTGCTCATCTCATATTTGTGCACCAGCAGATAAGAGCCTGTACACAAGAAGTCACTGTGCTGGCCACGCCCCCCTGCTCTGCTGGGCTTTCTGCTCTCTGCTCTCTCCCTGGATTCTTTCAGATAAAACATTAACCCCTTCGGCCAGAACACACAGGGCTCAAAACTTTACAACAGTAGCTACAGGCAATGAAGAGACATAGCTCTGTGTCTACAGGATGAGGAGGGCGGATCCTGACACGGGAGATCTGCAGAGCATTGCTCAAGAAAGGTGGGGGGAAGTTTCTTTGTGCATCAGTAATGTCATTGTACAGCTGGGACTTGTAGTTCTACACATACAGCATGCTGCTGAGTATCCTAGCAGGCAGACATTTCACTCAGGGCAGACTTATTCACTCCCTTTTGCAAAGCAGTGGGGGGGGGGGGGCAGAGATTGTTATTATTGCATGTGAACAAAGGCCAGAAGAGAACCAGGGAAATGAGGAAATATAGATTTTTTTTTGTCTAAAACTTGCTTAACTTAGTTATATATTGCTGCCCATCAGATTTACAGTACTATATTTTTTTTTTTATAACTCGGACAACCCCTTTAAGTCACGGCCAGCTATGACGTACATGTATGTCATGGGTCCTTAAGGGGTTAAAATAAAAGCTATGTTTTAATAAGTGTAGTGTACGTGGCAAAAGATGTTCTGTAGTTGAATAAGTGTAAATAAAATAATGGGTGCTGTGGATGACACTATTAAGGGAGCAGAGTGCTGTGGAGGTCACATGACTTAAAAACCCAGGTCCAGCTAAGCCATGCCTCGACTTGTTAAGTCACGCCCCCTGTCACTACGCAGCCGACAGGGATTGAAAAAATGAAGGTAAAAATCAATTTTTGTCAGCTGCACAGGGGGGAGGGTGACTTTCTCCCTGTAGCTCATGCTTAGACAGCACAGTGCTGCTGTCTGAGAGGGAGCTGTTCAAAAGGACATCCCTGTGTCCATCCAGGCCCTGCGCCGGACGGAGCACAGGGAGTCTGAAAGCCGACTGTCCAGCCTAAGACCAGACCTCTGGCCACCCTAGGGGCAGGCTGCTGTGGAGGTCACAGTTAAGGGGACTGTCCACTATGGCCGTCAGTGTTAAGGGGCAGATTGCTGTAGAGGCAACTGTTAAGGGGACAGGGTGTTGTGGAAATCACGGTTAAGGAGATGGGGTACTGTTGAGGTCACTAATAAAGGGGTAGCTGCTTTGGAGGCCGCTTTTAATCGGGCAGATTATTGTGGAAATCAATGTTAACGAGACGCAATACTGTGGAGGTCACTAATAAAGAAGGGGCCGCTGTGGAGGTCACTGTTAAAGGGGAGGGCACTGAAGATGTTACTATTAAGAGGGCAGGCCACTGTGGAGATCACTGTTAAGGGAGGAGGGAACTGTGGAGGCCACTATTAATGGGGCAGCGGGGTACTGTGAGGTCACTGATAAGGCAGCTGGGTTCTGTGAGGTCACTGTTAAGGGAGTGGGATACAGTGGAGGTCACTGTTAAGGGAGAGTGGTACTGTGGCAGTTACTGTTAAAGGGGCAGTCGCTGTGGAGGTCTCTATTAAGGGGCCGGGAATGGTGGAGGTCAGTTAATGGGACTATAACCTATTGTCAGTGTTAAGGGGCGGGTGCTGTAGAGGTCACTTTTAAGGGGATGGGCCACTGTGAAGGTCACTATCAAGGGGATGGGGTGCTGTGGAACTCACTGTTAAAGGGGCAGGCTGCTGTGAAGGTCAAAGTTAAGGGGATCGGCTGCTGTGGAGGTCCCATTTTAAGGAGACGGAGCACTGTGGGGGGTCAGTGTTAAGGGGTGGGGGCTGTGGAGGTCACTGTTAAGGAGGCGGGGTGCTGTAGATGTCACTTATAGTGGATACTATCGATATCTTTTAAAGACACACACAAACATTAAATGAAATAGGTTAAATATACCCTTGCGAAGCCGGGTTATTCAGCTAGTATATATATATATGTATAAAGCTAAGTTTATGTATGTATGTCCGCTAAAGGAATACACACCGTCGCATTTACAATCACAAAATTTTGCACTGCCATCTCCTGTGTCAAGTGCACTGCCAAAAAATATGCTTAGTAACCTAACCGCCAAATTACAGGAGCCATTGTCTGTTAGCCTGGATATTCATCAGGTTGCATATAGCAACCAATCAAAGCTCAGCTTCTATTTTGCTACAGTTCATTAATATGAGCTCCGATTGGTTGCTATAGGCTATATATATTCTTAATAGACAGCTTATGTGTGAGTTAATATGATTTTGATTGTGATACTTAGCCAACATTGTTGTAGAGGCTGATGTAACTCACATTACCGTAAAGGGAACCTGTCATCTCTGAAACACCCCCTGAACTAGAGTGAGCGTTGTATAGTGTAAGTGATGAATCCGAATATGTAAGTTTTTTATCTTCATACTCACTTCCATTTCGTCGTTGTGCTCCCACAAACCGGCAGTAAAATGCATTGAGAGGACTCTTCTTTGAGTCCTCTCCATTATGTGAGTGAGCACTGGAGTCCACTGAGTGCATTTTACTGCAGGTTTGTGGGAGCACAACATCAGAATGGAAGTGAGTATGAAGATAAAAATTATATAACCAGACTCGACGTCACTTACACTATACACAGCTTACTCTAGTTTGGAGGGTGTTTCAGAGCTGACAGGTTCCCTTTAAGTTTATACAGTACTAATTCTGTGGGGTTTTATATACTGTCAATTAAAGGCAATAATGCCCCTGAAAGAAAAGGAATTCAATTAGACGATTGTCAGGCCGCTTTGGAAGTCACTGTTAAAGGGGCAGGCAGTGTGGAGGTCACTGTTAAGGGACAGGGGACAGTGGCAGTCACTGTTAAAGGGGCAGGAGCTGGGGAGGTCTCTGTTAAGGGGGCAGGGAATTGTGGAGATCACCGTTAATGGGACTATCCCCTATGGAGGTCACTGTTAAGGGACGGGGCACTGTAGAGGTCACTGTTAAGGGGATGGGCCTCGGTGGAGGCCACTGTAAAGGAGTTGGAGTGCTGTGGAACTCACTGTTAAAGGGGCAGGCTGCTGTGAAGGTCAAAGTTAAGTAGTAGGCCGTTGTAAAGGTCCCATTGTAAGAAAGTGAGGACTGTGGGGGGGGTCAGTGTTAAAGGTGGAGTGCTGTGGAGGTCACTGTTAAGGGGACGGGGTGCTGTAGAGGTCACGTTATGGGGGGATACTGTCGATATCTTTTAACGACACACACAAACATTAAATGATATAGATGAAATATATATACATACATACACTTACATTTTATTCATTTGAATCTCTACTCACTCTGCACTGAACAGGAGTCATGTAGGTGGTACTCAGTGATTAACCACAGCTCTAACACACTCATACAGAGAGCTGTCAATCACTAAATAAGAATAAGCAGTCAAATAAAATGCAAATGTTACTGAATCTTTGCAGTAAATAGTCTAGGCCTGCCTGAGAATATAGGGTTGGGTGTGTCAAAAGGGGCATAGATATACAAATCACTAGTAAAGACTGCTCATGGAGTAGTGTGTGTGTGTGTAAACTTTTGAGCACCATTGCACAATAAAGACAAAATAAAGCTTGAGTGGATTAAAAGGCAGGCAACTAAAATAATTTGTGGAATTGGTGGACTATAGTACCCAGAAAGAAAGTCAAATAAGTTTTAAAACAGCTTTATACTGTGAATTTCTCTATATCTGTGCTACCCTCATAGATTCCAGCCACTTAAATTATCTTGGCGCTGCTGTACTGTATATTGATATTTTGATCAAAGGTCAAAATAGTGATCTATTTATACCAAAATAGACTGTGACCAGGACAAGCGGAAATCCACTATGACTAGAGAAAAGAAGGTTTCTACACAAACATCAAAGATAATTCTTTACTGTAAGAGCAGTCTGTCTGTCAGATCAGGTTGTGATGGTAAACTCACTAAAAGAGTTCAAGAGGGCACTGCAAGGGAACCAGGCTGGTCTTGCAACTGGGTCACGCGGTCCACGGACCAATTAAATCCAGCGCTGATGACCCTGGTGTGCTGATGTCAACACCTGGTCACATGGGATGCAGGACCAATGGAATTCTGTGCCAAAGCTCCATGCACAGGTAACAGGGTATTTAAACTGGCCTTGAGCAGTTGCCTGTGATTGGTATATCTCTGACCCTCACAGCTATTGTTACTATTGATATTCCTGACTGACCTAGCTTGTTTCCCTGATTTCACTTGTGGATTCTGATTTGGCATCTGATGTACTCTCCTGGTTTTGACCTCGGCATGGTATTTACTCCATGACCTCTAGTATTTTGACCTGGCTTGCCTTTACAACTGTTCTAGGTATTCTGAGTGGCATCTGTTTTCTCCTTCTCTTTGTCTTTCACTACCCCCTTGTGCCTGCCTATCACTACTTTTACTGTTTTCCACCTTAAGCTCAGCACTATTCGCTTCAATGGAGCTAAGCTGCACCTAGGTTGTGACTGATGAATGTGATGTCATTGGCCTAGGAAAAGCTGAAAAAAGGCCACTGCGCTAATGTGGGTGCCTTCTCAAACAGCTGATCGGCGGGAGTCCTGGGTGTCGGACCCCCACAGATCAGATAGAGATGACCTACCCAGAGGATAGGTAGATCAGGATACGTAGATAACCCCTTTAGTGTGTTGCAGACAAATTATTTTTTTTGTCTGACAACTAACTTACTCAATGGCAAGCCTTTTAGACAGGGAAATTACCAGGAGAGATCGACCATTTAGTCAATAAACAGCCCTAGTAAAAGGAACTAAAGACATTGAAGTTTTACAAAGAGCAACTCCAGGGGTGGACACAGACAGCAGTGGATCGCCCCCCTCCCCCCAAATGTGTCACTTGCTCAGGACCCCCACCCAGATCATTTGCTCAGGAGGAGCACCCCCCCAATGTCAGTTGTTTATTTATTCAGCCCCCCCCCCCCAATATGTCAGTTGCTCAAGATCCCCCACCTATATGCTCATTCAGGCCCCCATATATCAGTTGCTCAGGATCCCCACCCACCAGTTGCTCAGGACTAGTAAATGTCCAACTTAAATTTCTATTCTAATGTCTGTGCTCAGATAGACCTAATAGAACCTTATCATATCAGAACCTACAGTAGGCACATAGGGGAATCTCCTGGTTTTCACATCTGACACTGTTTGCTTTGAGCCCAGGGGCAAACTGGTCCGTTTACCGTATTTTGCCCATATGGCATAGGTAGGTTAGCGTTAGGTCCCGTGCCACTTGAGATACCTTAACGGGGTGCGCAGGCTCCGGTATGTTCTTGATATAAGAATATATTGGCGAAAGTCTCATTTTAATATCAGTGTGAGGGTTTAGCCATATATTGTCAATTATATTTACCATTGTAGTGCACCATTGCTGTGATATTTTGTTTTATATAGCAAATCACATCTGGTTACTCTGTGTAGGATGTCTTTGTGGTACATGTGGTCCACTGCAGACATCCTCCATTGTATGCATTTTTGCTGGGGATTGCTGTTAGCAGCGGATCACATGTGCAGCATCTGCTCCCCCAGTTAGAAATGCGCAACAGCATATGGGGTTTTGAGCATTTTATGCCATTTAAGACCACTTTATTCCAAGATTTTGTTTGCAAACTGGTCATAGCCCCTACAGGGCAATATCCCTATGGGCTGATGCCCAGGGGCCACCTGAGCCCTCTTCACAGGGGCCAGCCTGGTACATACAGAAGCTATCTTATCCTCTCAGCATTAATTAATGCAAGAAGCATCAGGTACTTATGCACTTGGCTGACAGCTGTAAGTGCCCTCCTGAATTAAGCTGTGTTGCCATCCTCAGAATACAGTTGAATACTGCAGAAGGGGCAGTAGTATTTTGTGCTGCACTGTGTATTTGATTCTGCTGGGGCTGAATTTGTGCTGCACTAAGGTATTGCTTTTTTCCCCCTTCTATTATTTAGACTCTCCTGACCCGTTCTCACCATGTAAACAAATCACTCTGGTATATTTCCACCCTCTATGTAGCACTTCCTATTCCTGTATTCAGTCAACCTATGATGCACTTCTCCTTTCTCTGACATAGCTCCAGCACCAGCCCATAACAATGCCCAGCTATTTTATAGCATCTCCCACCCAGCTAGTTACATAGGCACCCCCAATCACCACCACTAACAACACCCAGCTGGTTTATAGCTCATCCCACCCAGCTAGTTACATAGACATTCCCCATCACTACCCCATAACAATGGTCAGCTACTTTATAGCTCCTCTCACCCAGATAATTACATAGACAGCCCCCATCACTGCCCCTAGCACCCAACTAGTTTATATCTCCACCCACACAGCTATTTACATAGACACTCCCCATCACTGCCCCTAACAACACCCAGCTAGTTTACAGCTCCTCCCACCCAGCTACTTACATAGACACTCCCCATCACTGCCCCTAACAACACTCAGCTAGTTTATAGCTCCTCCCACCCAGCTACTTTCATAGACACTCCCCATCACTGCCTCTAACAACACCTAGCTATTTTATAGCCCCTCCCACCCAGCTAGTTACATAGACACTACCCTAGCACCCAGCTAGTTTATAGCTCCTCCCACCCAGCTACTTATATAGACACTCCCCATCACTGCCTCTGACAACACCCAGCTAGGTTATAGCTGCTCCTACCAGATACTTACATACACACTCCCGATCACTGTCCCTAACACCCAGCTAGCTTATAGCTCCTCCTATACTGCTACTTAAATATACACTCCCCATCACTGTCCCTAATACCAGCTAGTTTATAGCTCCTCCCACTCAGCTAGTTACATAGACACTCCCCTATCACTGCCCCTAACCACACACAGGTAGTTTATAGCTCCTCTCACTCAGCTACTTACATAGACACTCCCCATCTCTGCCCCTAACCACACCCATCTAGTTTATAGCTCCTCCCACCCAGCTAGTTACAAAGACACTCCTCATCACTGCCTCTAACAACACCTAGCTAGGTTATAGCTCCTCCCACCCAGCTACTTACATAGACACTACCCATCACTGCCTCTAACAACACCTAGCTAGGTTATAGCTCCTCCCACCCAGATACTTACATAGACACTCCACTATTACTGCCTCTAACAACACCCAGCTATTTTATAGCTCCTCCCACCCAGCTACTTACATAGACACTACCCATCACTGCCTCTAACAACACCTAGCTAGGTTATAGCTCCTCCCACCCAGATACTTACATAGACACTCCACTATTACTGCCTCTAACAACACCCAGCTATTTTATAGCTCCTCCCACCCAGCTACTTACATAGACACTCCCCTAACACCCAGCTAGTTTATAGCTCCTCCCATCCCGCTACTTACATAGACACTCCCTATCACTGCCTCTAACAACACCCAGCTAGGTTATAGCTGCTCCTACCAGATACTTACATACACACTCCCCATCACTGTCCCTAACACCCAGCTAGTTTATAGCTCCTCCCATCCAACTACTTACATAGACGCTCCCCTATGACTGCCTCTAACAACACGCAGCTAGTTTATAGCTGCTCCTACCAGATACTTACATACACACTCCCCTATCACTGTCCCTAACACCCAGCTAGTTTATAGCTCCTCCCATCCAACTACTTACATAGACGCTCCCCATCAGTGTCCTTAATAACCAGCTAGTTTATAGCTCCTCCCACCCAGCTACTAACATAGACACTCCCCTATCACTGCCTCTAACAACATCCAGCTAGTTTTATAGCTCCTCCTACCCAGCTAGTCACATAGACACTCCCTATCAGGGGTGTAACAATCATGGTCGCAGAGGTTGCGACCAGGCCCCGCGGAGAGAGGGGACCCACTGCACTCACATGTATCAGGCATTGTCACTGTATTTCATGCCAGGCACCATTACATGAGAGTGAAGAATGGAGGCAGTGGGGGACATTAGTGGGGGAAGTGGAAGGAAGCGATATTACTGTGGTTGCTATAGGTACATTAGTGGGGGGGAATATTATTATTACCAGAGATCAGGAGCGTAACTATCGTGGTCACAGATGGTACGATCGGGCACGGCGTTGGGGGAGCCCGATCCAAAGTGTACTCTGGTGCCCATAGAACTCTAGTTACTCCACTGCTTCCTATCACCGCCCCTAATGATCGCAAGGCGGTCCTGGAGAAGCATCAGGACTTCTCTCTGGAGGAAAGTAAGTTTATCATTGATCTCTTGAACTTTGTACTTACTTCAAATAACTTTCTATTGCAGGATGACTTCTATATACAGAAGTCCGGTACCGCCATGGGCTGTAATGTAGCCCCGACTTTTGCTGTTATCTTTATGAACTCCTTTGAGGAATGGTTTATGTACACGCACAATCTATATAAAAAACGTGAAAACATGGCTACGATATATTGACAATGTATTTTGTATTTGGCAGGGCGACCGTGATGATCTATTGAGGTTCCACTCCGATCTCAATTCCTTCACCGGATCCATTACATTTTCCTTGGATGTAAGTAATACTGAAATTTCATTTTTGGATGTCCTCCTCAAGATAGATGATGGCACTCTAGAGTTTGATTTATATTCCAAACCTACCGACAAGAATAGCCTGCTCCACTTTAATAGTCACCAGCCCCCAGGCCTTATAGAATCCCTCCCTCTGTCACAGCTTATGAGGGTGAAGCGGATTGTATTGAACCCCCAACTGGCCAATTCCAGAATGACAGAAATGGCTGATAAATTCACTAGACGGGGCTTCCCACAATCGACCCTAGATCAACACCTACAACACACTAGGGAGCTAAACAGGGATGATTTGCTTAAACCTAAACCTAGAAGACCTGAGAAGGAAAATTACAAAAGAATCCTGTGTGTGACCACTTATTCGACACTGAGTAATGCCATTAGCAAAATAATCTTCAAACACTGGCATATATTACAGAGAAGTGCACCAGAGGTATTCCACACAAAACCACCGTATAAACGGCCAATGAACATACGAGATCACCTTGTCCATTCTGACTTAGGTCCAAGGAACCCTAACCCCCAAACAACCATTACTGGAAGAACCAATCCAGGCATGTACCCATGTCTAGGATGCGCCCAATGTGGCAACGTGACTAAAGGCAAAACATTCATTCATCCTCAGTCAGGGAGATAGTACACGATCAGAGGCTATTTCTCATGTACCACCAGTTATGTCATCTATCTGGTTAAATGTCCTTGCGGTCTGGGATATGTAGGTGAAACGACTCAAAAGATAAAAGACTGTATCAGTCAACACAAATCTAACATACGGACAGACAAAAGGGAAGCGCCTCTAGTAGACCATTTCCACCATTTTAAACACACGCCCAGCCAACTTCGGTTTCAAGTTATTGACTGGGTTCCTACCCCTAGAAGAGGAGGCAACAGAGAGGACATCCTACATAACAAGGAAATGCAATGGATCCGGCGATTGAATACCCTTCAACTGGGGGTCTCAATAGGGATTATAAATTTGTGTAAAAAAACTTGTAATCTTCTGTTGATCCTATGTGTATGTATGTATTGTATTGCACCTGTCAATTTCTAACTTGTTCTCCACTTCTTTTTACCATAGGACCTTACTATTGTCTAGTACCAGGTGGGGACACCCGAGAAGCACTAGGTCCATCAGTCCAACATCGGGGTATTGTATACTGAACACATAGTCCAACATCGGGGTATTGTATGTTGAACACATTGGTATATTTGTATTGAGTGGCTCACTATTCCGCAATCATGAAGCGAGGTGCTACAGTCCCAGGACCTTACCCAATAAATCCCAATAAAAGAAATGGTTACAAATAGATAAATACGGGCTGTGCACACTCTTATCTTTGTGTCTTTGGCATTAAATTGTAAAGGGTAGTGAAGGAGGTACTGAAGATTGAGATAAAGTGGTAGCCAGATAATCAATGAATAAATAAATTAAAAATGAATAAAAAATGAATAAAAAATGAATAGAAAATGACCAGATAATTGTACTAAAAAGGAATATGTATTCAATTCATATGACAACCAAAAGTTAATAACAGTAATTAAAAATAATTAAAAATAAAAAGGCAAATAAACATATCTATACCAATAATGTTCTGTGGATCACAACCTGTGGGGAAGAGGCTGCTGTGGGAACGTAAAGTATATAAATCCTTGTGCGTTTCCAGTGATAAGGTTTAGTTCCTTATAGGCTTGGTTACAATACAGTATCCCAGCGTGGGGTTGTTTACGTTACCGAGTTTTATTTTATTTCATACATTAATACATTTAATGTATGAAATAAAATAAAACTCGTTTTTAATATATTTGAAGAAAAAATGGACTCCAAAAGATCACTAATTGAATAATTGGAAGGGCCAATGAACTTAAGGGCCTTGAAGGATATAAATATTCCAACAAAAGGAAGGGTTATCCAACTACTGAGGAAGGGGAAGCTCATATCCCCGAAACGCGTCTAGTTATTGGATACCCGTGTCCGTGTCAAAGGCAGCGCTGCCAGCAATACTAACAGCGATATAAAGATCACCTATAAAGACACAGACATAAGTAAAACCAGCGATCCTGGAATATCTGACAATTGTTTGGATTAACACAAATCCCCCTTTACCAATCCACAGTGCACATCGCAGAGAGACCGGGACCCACGTGGGACGCCACACGGGTTCCTGCTCTTTTCGCCGAAAAGGCGCGCACTCTGCAGGACTTCGTGCTGCCGAAGCATCCAGACGCCGTACAGCACATTGCGCTACTGAAGGAAGCAGGGGAGGACATCCACACAAGGAGCGGTAACGTAAACAACCCCACGCTGGGATACTGTATTGTAACCAAGCCTATAAGGAACTAAACCTTATCACTGGAAACGCACAAGGATTTATATACTTTACGTTCCCACAGCAGCCTCTTCCCCACAGGTTGTGATCCACAGAACATTATTGGTATAGATATGTTTATTTGCCTTTTTATTTTTAATTATTTTTAATTACTGTTATTAACTTTTGGTTGTCATATGAATTGAATACATATTCCTTTTTAGTACAATTATCTGGTCATTTTCTATTCATTTTTTATTCATTTTTAATTTATTTATTCATTGATTATCTGGCTACCACTTTATCTCAATCTTCAGTACCTCCTTCACTACCCTTTACAATTTAATGCCAAAGACACAAAGATAAGAGTGTGCACAGCCCGTATTTATCTATATGTTGAACACATACTCCAACATCGGGGTATTGTATGTTGAACACATAGTCCAACATCGGGGTATTGTATGTTGAACACATAGTCCAACATCGGGGTATTGTATGTTGAACACATACTCCAACATCGGGGTATTGTATGTTGAACACATACTCCAACATCGGGGTATTGTATGTTGAATGCACAAACATGGGGGCCTCCGTTTTTACTGACTCACCTGCTTACTCAGAAGGACAATATTCTGTTATTTGTCGATATGGGGACATCATATTACCCTAAGGCTACTTTCACACTTGCGTTTGCAGGATCCGTTTGTGAGATCCGTCACAGGCTCTCACAAACGGTCCTAAACTGATCAGTTTTTCCCTAATGCATTCTGAATGGAAAAGGATCCATTCAGAATGCATCAGTTTGCTTCAGTTCAGTCTCCATTCCGTTTTGGAGACCGCTTGATGGAAACTGACCCAAACGGATCCGTCATGACTCACAATGTAAGTCAATGAGGACGGATCCGTTTTGTCTGACACAACAGAAAACGGATCCATCCTCCATTGACGTTCAGTGGAGTTCAAGACGGATCCATCTTTGCTATGTAAAAGATAATACAAACGGATCTGTTCAGAACGGATGCAGACGTTTGTATTATCATGAAGGATCCATTCGTGAGAGCCTGGACGGATCTCACAAATGGATCCTGCAAACGCAAGTGTGAAAGTAGCCTAAGTCTCTACTCTCCAATACTTACCTTTAATGTGGTTCTACTATTGGACAGATTGAGCATATTTATAGTACTACACTTCAATTTGTAATTTACTCACCCGTCCCTTTAACAGGGGGTGGATTTACCCTATAGAGCTTGGCATATTTTACATGATTCTTCATAGGACACGTATTCAAGTCAGGAACAATGCTATTATTTTACCTATTTGGCTATTGCCATCAACCCCCACCAATGTTGTCTATATGGTACCGGTTTTCCTGTATTGACCTATTACATACTTAAAGGGAACCTGTCATCAACTTTATGCTCTCCGTACTATCGGCAGTAGAGACAGGTGAGATGGTTTTAGCGGTCTGTCATTTATAAGTTAAAAGTAAGTAGTTGCTGAGAACCAACATCACAAACATTGCAGACTGGGCCTGGAAAAGAGTCCTGGCCACCTGAGAAGACTCACGGTTATTCATGAATTCCTGCTCTCCCTGCCCACCTCCTGATGATTGAAAGGCTTCTACCTAGTTTTCTCTCTTTCTCTCTAGAAGAGAGCTGTCAATCATCAGCAGATGGGCGGGGAGAGCAGGAGATTAGGAATAACCATGACTCTTCTCAGGTAGATTTGACTCTTTTCAAGGCCTTAGCTGCAATGATTATGATGCTGGTTCCCGGCAACCACTTACATTTAGCTCATGAGTGTCACACCACTGAAATTAGCATTTCTGTCACTACTTTATACTGCCCTCAGTACGGTCAGCATAAAGTTGATGACAGGTTCCCTTTATTATCGTTACCCACAGGACACAGATGTCCGTATATACCATTTTTTTTAATGTTCCCTCTGTCCCTTTATGGTACCTGGGTCACCAGGTTTTGCTCCCCTTGTTGCATTTATTATATGGCCCATTAGATCTTCAGCGGCCCCCGCGCATGCGCCAATGCGGCTACTTACTTGACCTAAATTAAGATGGCGCCCACCGTACTTCCTCTTCCCTACTGCGCATGCGCATAGATTCTCAACGCATTTGATATTGCCTTTACTAACGTGGCGCCCGCCCGGCCTCACAGCCCCTATCGCCCATGCACATTAGCCTCTCTCCCATCGGCACTCTGACCGGGGCAGAGCTTCCGGCCACTCTGATTATCGGCTTATTTAAACACACCGGCTCCCGGTACGCACATGGACGCCATATCTCACCTTCTATCTACCAGTCCAGAGGTATATATTGTTATTACCCCTTGCAGCATTTCTCTGTTTGTCATCATGACTGTATTTCAGATGCGCAGATTCCTCTATATGCACATATCATTGCTTTATATTTGCTAATTCTATATCATCCGCTGATGTTATACATGTGCTTTGTCGGCCTTCCAATCATGTAGTTGTATAGACCGAGAATTCCACCATCGACACCTGAGACTTTGCACCTAGGCTCTTAATGGACTCTAATCATGTGTTATATACCCCTTATCCATACCTCCATCTGAATATGTCATCCTGGAAACGTGACTACACTGCTTAATATATTCTCAGGTTACCATAACCATGTAACAATCATGTATTACTGTGTAATTCCTCCCTCTCCTTCCCTTTTTTGTTTTTTCAGTTTGTTTCTTCCGTTCCCACTGTGATTTTGACATCACTGCCTATACTTATGTGTCTTTGTCTGTTATATGTCTTTCTAGCCTGATGAAGGGCACCCCAACAGGGCCCGAAATGTTGTATCTGGCTACCACTGGCGTTGAATATGCACAAATAAAATATCTATGAATTTGCATTAGTGTGCTGTCTCAAATATATGGAAATAGGAACTGCCCCTGTTGATGCCTTGACACGCCCATAGAGATAAAATCATCAGAACATAGGAGCAATAAGGGTAAAATAAATATGTTACAAAATTGAAACTACCTTCATAAATGATTATTTTAAAGAATGTTAATGTAAACTGTAAAACGTTTTAGGAGTCTAGGGATGCAGTAGAATGCAGGATATGGACAATTTGTAGGTGAAAGTGTTCTGAGATGACATCTTTGGAAGCTGTGTCTCTTCAACTAGTTCAGGGCTGTTCAGCATGGTGATTGTTAAATATGATGTGACAATGTATTAATTTAAATGGTATAGATTGTGAAGGTTACATATCATACTGATATATCTATATAGTATCTATCTATATATACACTGAAAGAATGACCATAAGATGCATATGGTACTGGTAATCAGTCCTTGGACAAAGATATAAGGCCGTGATGGCGAACCTATGGCACGCGTGCCAGAGAGGGCACGCAGAGCCTTCTCTGCTGGCACGCGTGTCCAAGGCCACCTGTAATAGGGACAGTCCATTGCGGCTGTATATCCAGCGCAGGTTAAAATCGCCGGGCAGAAAGGGGAGTGAAGGGGGCGGGACTCACGTGACTGCGCGCCTCCTGCAATCAGCAAGCAGAGAGGATCCGTGTCACATGGGCAGGGGTGTGGGCAGGAGCAGAGCGGAGGACCGAACGGGACATTGCAGGAGCGCACACTAACCTGCTGTGTTCTGTCAGGGAGCGCTTGCTTGCGGTACAGGTACAAGTATAACGCTGGTTGGCTAAGATTCTGCCAATCAGGGTTATGCTTCTTCCTCTGCTGTGTTAGTGGGCAATCAACACAGCATCTTCTTGCTCTGAGTGGAGCAGCCTGGATCCATAAACTGTTCCTGAGACCAGAGCAAACATTGAGGGAATCATCTGCCCTGGTATAATTATATTTTAATGTCAACACCTAATATATAAGGGTACTTTCACATTTGTGGTACTGGTTTCCGGCAGGCTGTTCACCCTCCGGATCAATGCTGCCGCAGGTGCATATGTGGGGCCAGAACCACAGGTGCACCTGCGGTAGCATGGATCCGGCGGGTTGTTCACCTGCCGGAACAACCTGACGGGATCCAGTGCCGCTAGTGTGAAAGTAGCCTTAATTATAAAATGTTTCACTGGGCGACCACTGACTGAGGGGACTCGGGGAGCACCACGATTCCCCATCACTCATACATCTCAAGGCTAACCTCCCGTCTCCCCCTTCCCCCACTGTATGCAAGGTGGTAGAAAGTGGTTCTCCTCCCTAAGGGCCCATGCACACTACCGTTTGCCCTCCAAGTCATACAGTCTGTGAGCGGGCCATATATCCCAGAGTGACAGTGATCGTGTGCAGGGGAGTGATTCTGTGCACATCGTGCCCCCCCGTGGTGCTATTGTCCTGCACAAATAAGATTATATGGTTGTGGGACAATAGTCCCGCGGGAGACCCGATGGCTCCCCTGCACACAATCAATACCATCTGGGACATATAAGCCACTCACGTTATTTTAGTGAGCACATCCTCCCAAAACCAGATTTCCGCTGGTCCCCATCATAGCGAACACACACAGTAGTTACGGAGCCTTTCATCAGCCCCGATATGCTTCTTAGATGAGCCCCCATGCCTCTCAGATCAGCTCACATTGCCTTTCATCAGCCCCAAGCCACAGAGCATATAAAATAAAAAAACACTTACCTCTCCTGTTCTGGATGCCAGCACTCCTCCTGCTCCAGTTCCTGCTGCCAGTTGTGCTGTGAACCAGAGTGCACAGTTTGAGGTCACAGAGTGCCCTCACGCTGTGTGCCGCCCTGCACAGCTGAGGACCAAGAAGTGGTGAACGCTGCATTGACTACTTCCCAGTCCTCCGGTACTAATGAACGATTCCATAATAGAGGTGCTCATTAGTATTTGCCCCATAAGATGCTGGGACATTTTTCTCCCACTTTTCAGGGAAAAAAAATATCTGGTTGACCACTGGAGGATGGACACAAAATGCAGAATGCTGCCATTTTTTTGTCTGGAACAGGCTATCGGACATCTGCTAATGCAGATCTCTTTTTTTAACAGGATCTATTTTCCATTGCCCTCTTGTGCTGGTCATCAGCAAATTCAGATGGAACCCCAGCTAAGAATCACTGGCATAAATTGTTGATTTAAATGAATATCCATTTCTTCAGTGTTAACTAGAGATGAGCGAATCTATTCGGCGCTTTGTAGATTTCCATACGAAATTTTCCGCTGCGAAGCAAATCCAAATTTTTGGAGATTCGCTCTGTTAGAGTTGAAAATGTTCCTAAGGCTTTCTACGCATTTGCTACGTACTTGTCTGATAAATTGTACGCTAATGCTACGTGTAAGTTACTTTATACGATGATGCGTACGAAGTCAGTTAGTTTGCTATTCATGCGGCAAAAGCCCGGGAAGAAAGTGGTCACCTGACCTAGTGGGCAGGGTTTGCTCTGATTGGCTCAGGCTTGGTAATCCAGTGACGCATCAATTCTGCTGTGACTTCTGAGACGAGCAGAAGCACTGTGTGTGAAGTTCCTAAAGACTGAGACCTGTGTTGTGGAAAGTGGGGTGTAATTGTTCAGGGAATCCATAATACATATCAGGGATACTGCAGGGAGAGTGCAGGGACAGTAATTAATCAGGCAGGGAGAGAGACTGGGAGATACAGAGACAAAGACCAGCTGCAGGGCCACAGAGTGAAGTGAAAATGTCTGGAATGGAAAAGCAAAAGGGGTCCAGTTCCAGCCAGATCTCGAGCTCCAAAAAAGGAGAAGGTGGCACAGGGCAGCAGTGCCAAAAGACCTGTTCCACCAGGCTAATCCACCAATGCACAAAATTGTAGTGGAGGAGAAAGCGGATGAGGTAGTGGAGTGGATGGCACGCTCATCTGAGTCACAGCCGGATGATCTGCTGTCATCTGCTGATACAGTATCCATATGTAGTCAGGGGTCAGACTCAGAGCGCTCCTCCTGCTCCACCATTCTGCTCCAGCAAAGCCTGTCATTTTCATACGCAATTTGTACGCTCATGCGTACGTGTTCACAGAAGTTAACTTTAAAAACGGAACATTCATTATTGGCAAAACACCACATAATAACGTATGATTTGTACACAGATTTGCCAAATAGATTAGGTGAAAGTACAAATCTTATGAAAAGTTTGACGAATATTCGGCGAAGCGAATTTTGGATGATTCACTCATCTCTAGTGTTAACTAATAGTATTTGCTATATTTGGTATAGGGATAGGTTTTACGGGGTGCATCATTTTTTTTTTTTACTTTGTATTTATTTAGACTTCAAGTCTTGAACATCCAAAAATGAGTGCAGCAAAAAAAGCAAAAACAGATAGTGGAAGATCATTCCAAGAGGCCTGGACAGAGTCATTTGGAGTGATTGAACGCAACGGGAAAGCGTTATGTATCCTCTGTAATGAAACTGTTGTGTGTCGCACATCAAGTGTTAGACGACATTTTGACACCAACCACAAAAGTGTTGCCACACTTGGTGAAACTGAAAGAAAAGAGTTTCTTGAAGGGAAATTGAGGAAGTATCAGTCCCAGCGTCATAGTTTTTCCAACTATCTTTCTAAAACAAATCATCTGACAACTGCCAGTTTTCAAATTTCACTATGCCTAGCAAAACATGGTAAGCCCCTCTCTGATGGAGACATTATCAAAATGGCCATGTTGTCCGGGAGTAATTCCCTTTTCCATGATTTCCCAAACAAGGATAAAATTATTCAGCGCATCTCTGAGATGCCACTTAGCAGAAATACTGTTAAAGACCGAGTCCAGCGCATGGCAAGTGATGTTAGTCAGCAGCTCACCACTGACTTACAAAAGGCAGCCTGTTACTCCATGTGCTTGGACGAAAGCACAGATATAAATAATCATGCTAGGTTAGCAGTAATTTTGCGTTATGCTGTTGGTGACATCATGAGAGAAGAGCTGGTGAAACTAGTGTCTTTGCCTAAAAGAACACAAGGGATTGATATCTACAATGCTGTGATGGAGGCTTTTTTGTCACAAGACATAAGACCAGAAAAAGTGGTTTCAATTACTAGTGATGGTGCACCTTCTATGGTGGGGGCAACATCTGGTTTCATACAGTTCTTTGTTAAAGAAACAAAACATGAAGTCATTCAGTTCCATTGTATTATACACCAAGAAGCTCTTTGTGCCAGGGAAAGCAGCAAAAAATTGGACGATGTCCTCCAAGATGTCACAAAAATGGTGAATTACATCATGGCTCGTGCTCTGAATTTTCGCCAGTTTCAAGCACTTCTAGAGGAGGTTCAGGCACAGTATACTTGTTTACTTATGTACAATAATGTACGGTGGCTGAGCAGAGGACGAGTCCTAGAGAGATTTGTAGCCTGTTTGGATGAAATTAGGCTGTTTATGGATGAAAAAGAGCAGGAATATCCACAGCTCACTGATATGGCCTGGCTTACCAACCTTATGTTTTTAACTGATTTCACACTACACTTCAATGTACTGAACAAACAGCTGCAAGGTGTAGGGAAAACTGCAGAAAGAATGTTTTGTGATATCAAAACATTTGAGCGAAAACTACAGGTTTTTGAAAGAGACATTGAAAGTGGGCAGCTGAAATATTTTCCAAATCTTAAAAAGCATTTAGAAAATGCTACAGCATTTGCAGACAATCCTACAAGCCATCAGGAAATCTACAAGGAATTTTCTAGCATCCTAGCAGTAGCAAAGGTTAATTTCAGTAAAAGATTTTTACAGTTCCGTAAGTTGGAGACAACTCTATGTTTTCTCACTTCTCCAGACAAAGCCAAATTTGAGGAACTGGATCTTTCCTGCTTACAGTGGTTAGATTTAGGAAGTATGGAAATGGAGCTATTGGAATTTCAGGAAAGCTCTATCTGGAAAAATAAATTCTCTGACCTGCGTGAAACACTTGAGAAGATGGAAGGGATGACAAACGACAGCACAGTTAGCTCTGAAAATGAAATACTTAAAGTGTGGAATTCTCTGCCAAATAACTTTACTTCTATGAAAGCACTTGCAATTGCTTTGCTTACTTTGTTTGGATCATCTTATGCTTGTGAGCAGTTGTTTTCAGCTTTGAATTATATCAAATCTGACACCAGAAACAGGCTAACAGACGACCTCAGTGCTGCATGTGTTGCTCTCAAACTTACAAAGTATGAGCCAAGATTTGAGAAATTGTCAGCATGCATACAGCAGCAAAAATCACATTAATTGCAATAATTTAACTTTCAATGAAAAGTTGTTTGTCATTTAAAACTCTGTTATTGTGTTTCTCTTTAAAACCAAAAGATGTGAACGTATAAGTTGTTTTTTCTGAATTAAAACCTCAGTATTAATGTTAAACTGCCATGGGCACTTTGCGATAAGTAAGTGGGTTTTAGGTCGCGATTTGGGCACTTGGTCTCTGAAAGGTTCGCCATCACTGATATAAGGCATATAGCAATCTCATGAGTATTATATCATACTGCTATGGAGGGTCTGGGGTCTCACCATATGGGAAAAGGCATTGGAATGTCACCATATATGGAAGTAGTAGTTTTAGGAAAGTGGGACAAAGGTAAAAGGATATAGGAGGATGGAAGGGGGGATGGAAACAGGAGAACTAAAAGCTAAAGTTATAACTGAGTCGGGGGCATTCAAGGATGGGACCACAAGACATTAACATCTAAGCGTCAAGCACAATTCTGAACTCTATTGATATTTTCCTGTAAATTCTGCTACAAACTTCAATAAGATGTATCTTCAATAAATATGCAATATTTTTATAAGAAATCTGAGTCATCCCGCTATATTTGATGTGAAGAGAAATTACAAGGATTCACGGATATTCTACAGTGATGTTTATTTGTGAAGGGTAAATCTTTTTGTTGCTACAAAGATTCAATCAAAATAAGATTAGAGAAATAAAGTTAATCTTAAGTGGCAAGCCTAGCATATATTGTAACTCATCACTACGATAATTTGTCATTTTCCCTTAAAAAGCCTATAAATATCTGTCTGGTACAATGTACAAACTGTTTTCCCAGTTGGAGAATTTCTCTATATAAATCAGAAGGCATAGATCAGTGTGTACTCTTCATGACAGGAATGCATTAATACTGTGAAATACATTGTTTTTCTTGTCTGTATTTATTGTTTCCCTTAGGATGACAACAAATTCACTTAACCAATAGTAATATGCTGGTCTACTTCACTGGAATAGCCTATTCTACTACATATGTGACAATGTTTTTTTCATTCACTTATGCAAATTAATTCATGTTATTAAATGCATATGTGTTTATATGTATCTATCTTCACCTCAACTCAACTATTTCTCTTAAGTATATACAGTTCTCATAATATTAGGTTCTGCCAACAGCTCTAATATTCTTCGTTCCTCAGCAGCTGCAGAGCTGTTTTTGTCTCCAGACAGGAAAGTAGGAAGTGTGAAGGTATTGTCTTCAGCCCTCATACCCATCTGTGTACTTTGAAGAACCTGTTAATTAAGTTTATAGCTGCTGCTAAGTATAAGGAAGTGGCAAATGACTTAGGCCCCATTCACATGTCCGCAAATGGTGTCCACATCCATTCCGCAATTTTGCGGAAAGGGTGTGGACCCATTCACTTTCAATGGGGCTGCAAAAGATGCGGATGGCACACAGTGTGCCGTCCGCATCCACACTTCCTTTCCACGGCTTCCGAAAAAAATAGAACATGTCCTATTCTTGTCAAAATACACGAACAAGAAAAGGCATTTCTATTATGTGCTGTCCGCAAATTGCAGATCCGCAAAACATGGACACCGGACACACGGACGTGTGAATGGAGCCTTAGTGTAAGGAAGCTGAATGAGCACTTGTCTATTCCTTTTTAATCAGTTCTTCCTGTCAACATATTTTCTTCATTCTTTTTATTTTCTTTCATTGAAACGTATGTTTTGTAAACTTTGAGCCCAGAGTCCCAACTCATTCTTCCCAGAAACTGGGACAGTTCACAGGACTGTTACATTGTTAGCAAGTATGTTAGATGTTTATAAGATTCTTGACTGTTTCTGGGTGAATTAAAGGGTTTCTGTCACCAGTTTTTTCGGTATGAATCAGGCTGACATTAGAGATGTGCTAATGTCACCTGATTCCAAATATATATCTGTTTTATTTACTGGTGCCCCCATTTTTATATAAAATGAACTTTTATTTTATGCTAATAAGGCTCCTAGGTGCAAGGGGCGTTACCTCTGCTCCTAGAGGCTCTGTTGATTGACAGGACCAGGCAGAGAAGAAACACTCAGTTCACCATAGATTTTAAGGACCTTCAATGATGTCATGACCATGTGATCAGTCACATGGTTTAGGAGGAGACAGGCTGTTTGTGTGATCCTAACCATGTGACTGATCACATGGTCATGACATCATTGAAGGTCCTTAAAATCTATGGTGAACTGAGTGTTTCTTCTCTGCCTGGTCCTGTCAATCAACAGAGCCTCTAGGAGAAGGGTTAACGCCCCTTGCACCTAGAGGCCTTATTAGCATAAAATAAAAGTTCATTTTATATAAAAATGGGGGCACCAGTAAATTAAACAGATATATATTTGGAATCAGGTGACATTAGCACATCTCTAATGTCAGCCTGATTCATACTGAAAAAACTGGTGACAGAAACCCTTTAAGACTAATTAAAACACATTAGTAAGTTTTATTATTTACATTTTAGCAACTAAAGAACTTGTTATTTTGTCAGACAACCCCTAAACAGTTCTACATTTGTATTTTTCGTTTTCTTTTATTGTTCCTTTTCCTGCAGGGGTGGACTGGCCATGAACCTTATAGGGAAATTCCCTTATGGGAACATGCCCAGGGGGGCACTCAGACCATCTTAATGGCCGCCAGCCAGGTATATAGTGATCAGATGCTCTCAGCATTATTTAATGCTGGGAGCATCAGGTACTTACGCACCTGGCTGGCAGCCACAAGTACCCTCCTAAGCTCAACTGTATCACCATCCTCACCATTCAATACTGCAGCGGGAGGCAGTATTGTGTGCTGCACTGTAGTATTTGGTTCTGCTGGGGTGGCATATTGTGTTGCACTGTGGTATTTGGTTTTGCTAAGGCAGTATTTTGTGCTGCACTGTGGTATTTGGTTCTGCTGGGGAATTATTTTGTGCTGCACTGTGGTATGTGGTTCTGCTGGGGAATTATTTTGTGCTGCACTGTGGTATGTGGTTCTGCTGGGGCATTATTTTGTGCTACACTATGGTATTTGGTTCTGCTGGGGTGTTTTATTGTGCTGCACTGTGGTATTTGGTTTTGCTGAAGCAGTATTCTATGATGTGATGCACTGTGGTATGTGATTCTACTATTTCGTGTTGCACTATGATATTGCTAGGCCCGCCTACTTTTCTTCCTGTCTACATGTGTTGTCCCCGCCTAATGGTTTTGCCTGTCTTCTATCGGGACTCATCTACAACATGGGGTCACTTCGATTTTTTTCATGGCCATTTTAAGTTCTCAGTCCGCCCCTGTTACAATAGTAACTGAAATGAAGGCTTAGATATGCAGCTAACAATGTAAGAAGCACAGGAACGCTGAGAGTTGTGGTTTTGCAACTGATGGAAAACGCTATGGTAGATTGTGGTTCTCTGTTTCTGAAGCTGTATGAAAGTCGTGAATGCCTCATTTTGATTTATGAAGATTAATAAAAGTATGTTGTTAATAGGATTCATTTATTTCATCAGTATCCAGATTTAGAACAGTGGAATGACTGCTGTTATGGTAATGCATCTAATTATACCTATGACTGTATGCCACTTGATGATGCTCCCATTTGTAATATAAATATTGCTACTTTTAATAGAAAGCTATTATCTTGATAGCTTCTGATCCAGCAGGATTCAGAGATGTGCTTTTGGGGATAGCAGGTCAGCCAGTGACTGGCAAATAAGGTAAGAATAGGGCGGAGGACATGAATGGTATTGAGAGATAATGAATGGCGCACTGTCTGGGTAGGCAATTTACTGGTCAAAAGAGAATACAAACATGGAAGCAGCAAAATTAAGGTTGCATCATGTCAGGAAATAAAATCAGTGGTGGTAAACTGACTGTGGGTAGTTAATGAAATATACTTTGCTAAATTGTGCCCCTGACAAAACGTGTCTTTAGTAAGAGATATCAAGGGAAATATCTGTTAGATATGCACCTATTTAAATGTTCGCATTTTAAAAAATGACGATAGAATTATAAAGTAATATCAACGTAACATGTCAAAATGTGATATTAATGATAAATAGATGAAAGTAAAAGTTTTATTCTACATCCACGGCCTGCACTTTTTTGTTTATGGTACAAGGGATTATGCTTTATATACAGTCCCTGAGTAGCAGTATCTGTGATAGATCACCAGTTAATTATGATCCCAGGTATCTAGTGTCCCTAGAGAGGAAAGCAGATGCCTAGCTGGGAGAAGACATATTGTCCCACAAATGTGAGTGTGCCTAAACATCAAGGTTGGACTGGGGTGCCAAAGGCCAGGTCTAAGGAATTTATTCTGGGGGTCCATGTACAGCTACATGCAAATATGACCTGATACCCCCCCCCCCCTCCCAAATTCCTAAAACTACATCAACACTAACTAGCCTGTGTCTCAGACTGTTTATGTCCAGAAGACCCCATCAGTATCCAGATGACTGGCACCTGCCTTAGACTGTGACCCTCAAAGCTTTGTGAGCCAGGAACACATGCTCAAACAGTGGAAGGCAAGCAAACCATTGATTAAAAGGGTTGTCTCACTTCAGCAAATGGCATTTATCATGTAGAGAAAGTTAATGCCAGGCACTTACTAATGTATTGTGATCAGGGGTGCACCTAGCCTTTCTGCTGCCTGAGGCGAAAACTCAAACTGCCCCCCATGCTAATTTCTTAACCTAACCCCTTTGCCACAATGAAAGCACTCATTGCCCATGACCCTTCTGCTGCCCTCCTCTTGCCCCTACCTGGTGCTACCTGAGATGATCGCCTCACCTGGCCTCATTGGTGGTGCACCCCTGATTGTGATTGTCCATATTGCCTCCTTTGCTGGCTTGATTCATTTTTCAATTGTATTATATACTGCTAATTTCCAGGGGTTACAACCATTGCAATCCAGCAGTGGTGGTCATGCTTGCACACTATAGGAAAAAGCACTGGCCTCTCTGGGTGGCTGAGACCATGGGAGCACACATAGGCGCACATGCGCAGCATTTTCCATCCCGGCTGTGCTGTTGCAGTGGTGGTAACACCAGGAAACGGGCAGTGTATAATGTGATTGAAAAATGAATCAAGCCAGCAAAGGACTCAATATGGACAATTGGAATACATTAGTAAGTGCATTCTGGTTCTCCAAAGGGGTCATTACAACATGCACCGCCAGTGAGATTGCATCCTCAATAGTTCTGTTCTGCTTATATGCAAATTGATAAAGGTCAAAAGTCGAATAAAAGGGGGAAAAATAACAAAAAGAAAAATTCTGGGATTTGAACCTGAGATCCCTACATACAAAGTAGACCACTATACCACTAAGCTATAACTTTACCACGTCTTTTCTATGCTTAGACGTGTGTTGTAATGTATTGCAGAGGGGATCAGACCCCAAAAGTTGAAGTCTCACAGTGGGACAAAAATAAAAAGTTTTAAAAAAAGTGTTCCATAATAAAAAAAAATAAAGTTTCGCATAAAAAACCACCCCTATCCCAAAATAAAACACATAAAATTGTAACAAAAAAATAGAAAAAAAACAAAAACAGACTTATTTGGTATTGCCGCGTCCATAACAACCAGCTTTATAAAAATATCACATGACCTCTTATCCCTCAGGTGAACACCGTAAAAAAATAAATAAAAATGGTGTAAAGAAAAAGCCATTTTTTTGTCACTTTATATCACTAAAAGTGCAACACCAAGCGATCAAAAAGGCGTATGCTCCCCAAAATAGTACCAATCTAACTGTCTCCTCATCCATCATTTTTGTTTAAAAAATGATATTATTGTGTAAATTTAAATAAAAAAAGTGTACATGTTAGGTATCACCACATCCGTAACAACTTGCTCTAACCCTTCAGGTGAACACCGTAAAAAAATAAAAAGGATGTAAAAAAAGCAATTATTGTCACCTTACATCACTAAAAGTGCAACACCAAGCGATCAAAAAGGCATATGCCCCCCAAAATAGTACTAATCAAACCATCATCTCATCCCGCAAAAAATGAGCCCCTACCTGAGACAATCGCCCAAAAATAAAAAAAAAATACAGCTCTCAGGCTATGGAGACACTAAAACATTTTTTTTTTTTTTTCAAAAAAAGATATTATTGTGTAATACTTAAATAAATTTTAAAAAAGTATAAGTTATAAAAGTATACATGTTAGGTATTGTCGTGTCTGTAACAACCTGCTCTATAAAAATCTCACATGACCTAACCCCTCAGGTGAACACAGTAAAAAAAATTAAAATAAAAACGGGTGTAAAAAAAGCTAATGCCAAAAAGTCATACCACCCCAAAATAGTACCAATCAAACCGTCATCTCATCCCGCAAAAAATGAGCCCCTACCTAAGACAATCGCCCAAAAAATAAAAAAACTATGGCTCGCAGACTATGGAGACACTAATATTAGATATTGCCGCATCCAAAACATACTGCTCTATAAAAATATCACATGATCTAACCTGTCAGATGAACGTTGTAAATAACAAAAAATAAAAACTATGCCAAAACAGCTATTTTTTGTTACTTTGCCTCACAAAAAGTGTAATATAGAGCAACCAAAAATCACATGTACCCTAAAATAGTACCAACAAAACTGACACATTATCCCATAGTTTCCAAAATGGGGTAATTTTTTTGGAGTTTCTACTCTAGGGGTGCATCAAATGTGACAAGACAACTTAAAATTTTCCCAGTGAAATCTGCCCTCCAAAAACCATATGGTGTTCCTTTCCTTCTGCGCCCTGCCATGTGCCCGTACAGCAGTTTACAATCACAAATGGGATGTTTCTGTAAACTACAGAATCAGGGTAATAAATATTGAGTTTTGTTTGGCTGTTAACCCTTGCATTATCGGAAAGAAATGGAATAAAATTAAAAATCTGCCAAAAAAGTGAAATTCTGAAATTTCATCTACATTTCCTTTAATTCTTGTGGAACACCAAAAGGGTTGACAACGTTTGTAAAATCAGTTTTGAATACCTTGAGGGGTGTAGTTTCTAAAATGGGGTAATTTTTGGGAGGTTTCTGTTATGTAAGCCTCACAAAGTGACTTCAGACCTGAATTGGTCCTTAAAAAGTGGGTTTTGGAAATTTTCTGAAAAATTTCAAGATTTGCATTTAAACTTCTAAGCCTTCTAACGTCCTAAAAAAATAAAATTTTAATTTTCAAAATGATCCAAACATGAAGTAGACATATGAGGATTGTAAAGTAATAACTATTTTTGGAGGTATTACTATGTATTCTAAAATTAGAGAAGGTGAAATTTGGAAATTTGCAAATTGTTCTAAATTTTTGGTAACCTTGGTATTTTTTTATAAATAAAAATTAAATATTTTGACTCAAATTTGCCACTATCATGAAGTACAATAAGTGACGAGAAAACAGTCTCAGAATGGCCTGGATAAGTAAAAGCGTTTTAAAGTTATCACCACATAAAGTGATACATGTCAGAATTGCTAAAAATGACCTGCTCCTTAAATGGGTATTCTGGTTACCATGAATATAACTTATGTTTTAGACTAATTCATTATCAATAATTACCTAATATAATGTCAATTTCACATATTTACCGTTCAGTAGTTATAAAGTAGTTTTCTTCCTCTGCTACCCAGTGTGTTTCCTCATACATTACCATGGCATCGACCTGTAGTTCTGAGCCTTTGTTAGGTCGAGCATGCTCAGTGTGTTACTATCAGTTCTCTAGCTAAATGTTAGTGTGCTGCTGATTACTGAGTAGAGGGGGGGTGCCCGGACTGGAATATCAGGCAGCCAATCAGGAAACATCAACACTCATGGACAAACACAAACTCACAGCAGGAAAGCTAGGCATTGTGGGGATTGTAGTTTTGTGAGGGAAGATCAGGAGCCATGATACTCTCAGTCAGTGTTCCCACTAAGCCTTGGTACCTGCCGAGCGGAGGTTGGCTTAGAGTTGGGCAATGCTTAGTCGAAGGTGGGCAATATGAAAATCAAACATGAGATAATCGGTCAAATATCGAATCTAGCGTACTAAATAAGACATTGGCCAGGGTTGAGCATGGCATTTCTGGGGCCCCATATAAATCTATGTATAAATTCTCAACCTAACCCCTTCCCTCCTAACATTACATATATCAATACAGAACATACAGGGTCATACAGCGCCTCATACCTCTTACATCCAGTGACGTCTCCTTTCATGTAGATGTTTTCTTTCCTCATGTCCTTTAAGACCAGACGCCATTTTCAGCCATTTCTTGTCTCTGCAATTTGACAAAAAAAAAATTTAGTTACTACTTTTCCATCATCCGCCCATCTTCTGGACAAATCATCCTACCACCCCCAATACTGTGCCGCTGTGCTCCCCAATACTATACTACAGAAACTAGTACCACACAGATAGTGCCCTTCAATAATTATTGGCATACAGTGTCCTAAAATAACTGCACCCAGCAAAAAGTGTCCCTGACACCAACAGTGTAACCATAATGTCCCCCAAAAATAACTGTGCCAAGCTGATACTGTGCCAGAGTGCCCCCCACAGTAATAGTGCTCCTCAAAGTCCACCAATAGTAATAATTCTCTACTAGAGCACACTTGGTAGTAATAATTCTCCTACAGTGCCCCCAACATGTCCCTGTGCCCCAGAAGTAATAATGTTCCCATAGTGCCCATACTAGTAATCATGTTCCCCATTGACCCCCAGTAGTAATAATTCTCCTTATTATGTGCCAGTGCAAAAAAAATACCCCCTTTTATTGCACCCAGTTGAGCTAATGTCCTCAGTGCCCCCATGTGCCAGTATAAAATACCCCTATATAGTGCCCCCAGTAAATGCCCCATAGTGCTCCTCTCCCCCTTCCTCATAGTGCACCCCATGATGTACCAGTAAAAAATGCCCCAGTAGATGCCCTCAGTGTCCCCCATAATTTGCAAGTATAAAACCTTAGTGCCCCCCATAGATGACCCCATAGTACTCCTCTCCCCCTTCCCCATAGTGCCCACCTTAATGTGTCCCAGTATAAAGTGTCCCTATACAGAGCCCCCCATATAAAATACCCTTCTTTGTGGCATCAGTAGATGCCCCCATAGTCCCCCCAATAATGTGCCAGTAAGAAGTGCCCCATGGTGCCTCCCAGCAATGTGTCAGTAAGAAGTGCTCCCCCATAGATGCCCCCTATAATGTGCCAGTAAGAAATGCCCCCCATAGATGCCCCACCATCATGTGCCTATAAGTGCCCCCCATAGATGACCCCCAATCATGTGCCAGTAAGAAGTGCCCCCAATCATGTGCCAGTAAGAAGTGCCAGTAAGAAGTGCCCCCAAAGATGCCCCCTAAAGATGTGCCAGTAAGTACCCCCATAGATGTCCCCCAAACATGTGCCTATAAGTGCCCCCCATAGATACCCTCCCAAACATGTGCTAGTAAGAAGTGCCCCCCCTATAGATGCCCCAATCATGTGCCAGTAAGTATCCCCCCCAATCAGGTGCCTATAAGTGCCCCCATGGATGCCCCCCCAATCATGTGGCAGTAAGTGCCCCCCACAGATGCCCCCCCCATCATGTGGCAAAAAGAAGTGCCCCCACAGTGTCCCCATAGAGCTTCTCTTCTGTATTGTGCCATATAAAAAAAATTAACACTTATACTTACCTCCATGCCTACTTCATCGATGCGATGCAGGCCTCTTCCGGCCTGTATCCTGCGCTGTACGGCTCAGGCGGTGTGATGACGTCATCGCACCACCTGAGCCGGCCTCTGATAGGCTGCAGGCACTAGGCCTGTAGCCTATCAGAGGAACGGGCAGGGGAGACGCCTCTCCCTCACCTGCCCCGCAGCACAGCCATCTGTATCGCTGTCCTGAGGACGGCGATACAGATGACTATGGAGATGAGCGCTTCCACAATGGAAGCGCTCATCTCCCGCTGCCCTGCTGCAAGTGAGTGGACATTAAAAATGTGTGAGCGGGGGCAACATAATAGCTGCGCGGGCGCGCAGCCGCGCAGCTTAGAGGGAACACTGCTCTCAGTGTGCTGCAGGCTCACACAAATGGATTGCAAGGTAAATTGAAGCTCTGGTTATATGTATAACTATGGGTTCTGGTTGGGTCACAGCTTGCAGCCTTAATGCAGTTTTTCAAAAATTAAGTTACTTTACCGGAATACCCTTTAAGGTGAAAAATGGCAGGGCCCTGAAGGGTTAAATCAGCATGATGAGCCGTACCAGGCAGTATCTCTGGTTTAATAGGGCTGATCCTGGTGACAGAGCCGCTTTAATCACCTTATTGATCTCTTAATCACTGACACATCTCATAAACAGGAATGTAGACAGATGGTCCGGCTGTCCCAGGTGCGGTAGAGCCACAGACTTATAAGCATCAGCCACACTTATATATACATGGTCCGACGTTTTTTGCCTCCCTAATATTACATAACACATTCCGATGGAATTTCAGGAGGCCAGTTCTGAAATTGCCATGGTTAAAGTCTCTGGCTACTATAAAGGCACCATCTGGATGTTTTGTCTGTAAATTGCAATTGTGGCAGAGAGGTCCTTAATAGCCAACTTATCATTCGCGTCTGGTGGAATATACACCACAACCACGAATATACAGTGCCTTGCGAAAGTATTCGGCCCCCTGGAACTTTTCAACCTTTTACCACATTTTAGGCTTCAAACAAAAAGATATTTTAAATTTTTGGTGAAGAATCAACAACAAGTGGGTCACAATTGTGAAGTGGAACAAAATTTATTAGATTATTTAAACTTTTTTTGTAATAATAAAACTGAAAAGTGGGGCGTGCAAAATGATTTGTCCCCCTTGCATTAATACTTTGTTGCACCACCTTTTGCTGCGATTACAGCTGCAAGTCGCTTGGGGTATGTCTCTATCAGTTTTGCACATCTAGAGACTGAAATTCTTGCCCATTCTTCCTTGCAAAACAGCTCGAGCTCTTTGAGGTTGGATGGAGAGCGTTTGTGAACAGCAGTTTGCAGCTCTTTCCACATATTCTCAATTGGATTCAGGTCTGGACTTTGACTTGGCCATTCTAAGACCTGGATACGTTTATTTTTTAATCATTCCATTGTAGATTTTGCTTTATGTTTGGGATCATTGTCTTGTTGGAAGATAAATCTCCGTCCTAGTCTCAGGTCTTTTGCAGACTCCAACAGGTTTTCATCCAGAATGGTCCTGTATTTGGCTCCATCCATCTTCCCATCAATTTTAACCATCTTCCCTGTCCCTGCTCATGAAAAGCAGGGGGGATGGTGTATTCAGGGTGATGAGCTGTGTTGCTTTTACGCCAAACATATAGTTTTGCATTGTTTCCAAAAAGTTCGATTTTGGTTTCATCTGACCAGAGCACCTTCTTCCACATGTTTGGTGTGTCTCCCAGGTGGCTTGTGGCAAACTGTAAGCAAGACTTTTTATGGATATCTTTGAGAAATGGCTTTCTTCTTGCCACTCTTCCATAAAGGCCAGATTTGTGAAGTGTTCGAATGATTGTTGTGCTATGGACAGACTCTCCCACCTCAGCTGTAGATCTCTGCAGTTCATCCAGAGTGATCATGGGCCTCTTGGCTGCATCTCTGATCAGTCTTCTCCTTGTTTGAGATGAAAGTTTAGAGGGATGGCCGGGTCTTGGTAGATTTGCAGTGGTCTGATACTCCTTCCATTTCGATATGATCGCTTGCACAGTGCTCCTTGGGATGTTTAATGCTTGGGAAATCTTTTGGTATCCAAATCCAGCTTTAAACTTCTCCACAACAGTATCACGGACCTGCCTGGTGTGTTCCTTGGTCTTCATGATGCAGAACCCTGAGACTATCACAGAACAGGTGCATTTATACCGAGACTTGATTACATAGAGGTGGATTCTATTTATCTTCATCAGTCATTTAGGACAACATTGGATCATTCAGAGATCCTCAGTGAACTTCTGGAGTGAGTTTTCTGAACTGAAAGTAAATGGGCTGAATAATTTTGCATGCCCAACTTTTCAGTAATATTACAAAAAAAGTTTAAATGATCCAATAAATTTCATTCCACTTCACAATTGTGCCCCACTTGTTGTTGATTCTTCACCAAAAATTTAAAATGGTATATTTTTTTTGTTTGAAGCCTGAAATGTGGCAAAAGGTTGAAAAGTTCCAGGGGTCCGAATACTTTTGCAAGGCACTGTATATGGCGCTGCGAACATAGCATTCCCACGAAGCGCTGTATATATACAGCACCACAAAAACAGTGCAGTTACAAACTGGGCAAACATGACTGCTTTCCCCACAGGGCGCACCCTGAGCTTTTTTGGAATTCCTGCCTGGTGGTTGTTGGGGTGCCCTTGATGGTGTGCAAGGCATGAGGGTAGGTGCTGGGCCGGTGAACGGTTAATGGAGTCAATGAACAGAACTGTTTTGTTCTAATAAATGAAGTCTCTCTTTACTATATAGATAATGGTAGTATTAGTTTGTACAGTGACAAAAGACACAGCTCTGAGGTATGTTACAGAGTAGGATTCTCCCAACAGCTTTGTATTGGCATCATAAATGATGATAGCAGTAGTCCTCCCTGAGTCTCACTCTAAAAGTATTTTGCAGTCTTTCCAAATAACCACAGGCATGAAGTTCCCTTCTCATTAACTCTTTCTGCAATTCCCAGGGTGTGGGGTGCAGATTTTAGATTCAGAAGGCCAGCTCATCTCAAAGTGTGGTGGGTGCCAGAGCAGTAAACTCTTAATGCCATAGTCAAGCGGTACCTTACTGAATACACTGCACAGCCTTGATGGCTGTAAACCTTCAGTGGATATCTCACTTACGTAAGTTGTTCCTGGCAGCTTTCAGTCTCATGCATGGTATTTCCTGGATGATACTTCTTTTTGGACCTACTTATTAGATGCTCACATACACAGATGCTGTCTCTAGCTCTGCTCAGCTAAGATTCTCTACCTAACCAGAGGATGTAGGACCACCCAGTCTCCATGGCAACCTAACCAAGACTGCTATTATTAACTGTTTTACTTAACTAGTTAATACGATTTAAAAAAAGACATAAGTGCATCAAGTCCAACCAAGGGATAGGTGGGATGCGAATTTTAGAAAAGTGGAGAGAGACAGATTTCTACACATTTTCATAAGCATTAATGTTATTTACTTTTAAGAGTTCATCTAAACCCTTTTTAAAACTGACCACGTTCTGAGTTAGACTATTCTGCATACAGCATTTACAGTTCTTTACGTAAAGAACCCTTCTGGAGACTGAATATTTCTTCTCCAGATGAAGGCAGTTCCCCCTTTTCTTTTGAGAGGATTTTACATGGAACAGCTTGTCACCATATTTTTTCTAGGTCCATTTACATATTTGTGTGGGTTAATCATATCTCCCTCACAGCATAGCGCATTATAGGGCGTACAGTACAGGGCAGGAGGCACACACTGTGTAGCATGGGGGACACAGTACAGGGCAGGGGGAAAAATACAGCACGGGGTACAGTACAGGTCAGGGGGCACACAGTGCAGAATGGGGGGCATAGTACAGGGCAGGGGGCAAAATACAGCATAGGGGGTACAGTGCAGGGGCACACAGTACAGGCCGGGAGGGCACGCACAGTACAGCATATGGGGCACATGGCACAGCATACGGGGCACAGTACAGGGCAAGGAGTACAGTAGAGGATAGGAGGCACACACTGTGCAGCATGGGGGGCACAGTACAAAGCAGGGGGCAAGATACAGCATAGGGGGTACAGTACAGTGCAGGGGCACAGAGTACAGGCCGCGGGGGGGCGCACAGTACAGCATATGGGGCACATGGCAGCATACGGGGCACAGTACAGGGCAAGGAGTACAGTACAGGATAGGAGGCACACACTGTGGCATGGGGGCACAGTACAGGGCAGGGGAAAAAATACAGCATGGGGTACAGGGCAGCATAGAGGGCACAATACAGCACAGGGAGTACAGGGCAGGGGGCACACACAGTGAAGCATAGGGGACACAGTACAAGGCAGGGGGCACACACAGTGCAGTGCATGGGGCACACACAGTGCAGCATAGGGGGCACAGTACAAGGCAGGGGGCACACACAGTGCAGCATAGGGGGCACAGTGCATTATAGGGGGTACAGTACAGGGCAGGAGGCACACACTGTGTTGCATGGGGGGCACAGTACAGGGCAGGGGGCAAAATACAGCATAGGGGGCAGGGGCACACATAATACAGCATAGAGGGCACAATGCAGCATAGGGGTACAGTACAGAGCAGGGGGCACACATAGTGCAGCATAGGGGACACAGTACAGGGCAGGGGGCAGAATACAGCATAGGGGACACAGTACAGGGGGCACACATAGTGCAGCATAGGGGGTACAGTACAGGGCAGGGGGCAGGATACAGCATAGGGGGTACAGTACAGGGCAGGGGGCACACATAGTGCAGCATAGGGGACACAGGGCAGGGGGCAGAATGCAGTATAGGGGGTGCAGTATAGGGCAGGAGGCACACACTTACCACTGTTGGTCAGGCTGGCAGTGAGTCTGAAGGTCTGCTGTATTGGCTGGCTGGCAGGCTGCAGCAATGCTCAGATGGCTGAGACAGCGCTGCTCTGGGTTGCTCCTGCTTCCTGGATGTCTGTTACGGCCAGAGCAGGAGGTCAGCTGGCACTACAAGGGAGGTGGAGGGGCAGGTAAGAGAGGCAGCCTGACGGGCAGGCAGGAGTGCAGAGGGTCACATGCAGGGTCCACATGGTGCTTCTGGAAGTCAGGGAGCGGGCCCTGTTTGTGACTGAAGTATTACTTGAAAAGATTGGTGGAGCAGCAGCTTCCTCTCACTGCTCCTCCACCAATCAGATTACACAGTGCAGCAGCGCAGAGGAGAGGTAGGAGAATCCCTCTCTCCCCATCCTCTTGTTTCAATGCGCAGCGTTACGATCCCACCCCACCCCTGGAAAGAGAGAGAAATAGAAATATTACCCTGCTGATTTGCCACATCCCTGCTACTGCTCTCGGGCCCGAAGCAGTCGCTTCTCCTGCTTCCCCTATAGCTATGCCACTGCTCCCTCACATCTCTTAAGAAGACTAAATACATTTAATTATTTTAATCTTTCTTCATAGCTAAGACACTCCACGCCCCTTATCAATTTAGTTGCTGTCTGTTGTACTTTTTCCAACTCCAGGGCATCCTTTCTCTGGACTGGTGCCCAGAACTGAACTGCATATTCCAGATGAGGCCGCACCAACGCTTTGTAAAGTGACAATATTACATAACTGTCCCGCAAGTCCATGCCTCATTTAATACATGACAAAATGCTGCTTTATGTGAGAAATGGACAATATTTCTCATAACTTTTATTATATGTGTATATTTTTATATCGGTTATGTGATCCTATATATTTTCATGCCATGCTGTGATTGTACGTGCCGTACTGTCTCGGCCTGCAGTTGGACTATGCATTGCCCCTGGAGGAAATCAGTTTATCACCTAAATGTTAAAAAACTGTCCCTTTGCAAGTGGTAATGAAGATGGTTCCTGGAAATGCAGACAATAAGACAACATGGAACCTCCCCAATGGGGGGCCAATAGCTTTTCAAATCCAGTACCAGAAGATAAAAAAATATATCATAAGCAATAACTCATCTCTGGTACAACTCACATACTAATAATTATAATCATTACATTCCTTGTGATATGGGCATCATAGGGAGTCCAAATGTCGCTCCCCTGGCTGCCAGCATTCCCACATAACTAGTATTGCACCTTCTGGGACAACCACCCCGGTCATGTGTGGTATTGAAATGACCAGCCAGATATAATATACATTATTAAAACATATTGGGTCCCAAATATCCATTAGTGTGGATGGGAAACCATGTTTTATTAATATTTCATGTCTACCAGCTGAGTGAGAGAGGTGGAGCATGCACAGGTAATGCAGAAGGCTGGGACACAATAGGAGGGAGACTCCTCTTAGCTCTACCCTCTGCCGAATGGGGATAAAAAAATGAACCATTGGGAACATTTCTTTGACACAATTTGGGAATCCGATTGACATTGGGTTGTGTTCCACTTTCCTCCTGTCCCCGGAAAAACCAGAATGGACTCTGACCACACAATTCGTTGACTAAGAACCTTTCTGCTTTTTATCCTTTTATCCTAACCTTTTATTTTTATACTGTTTTGTGCATGTTTATGTATGTCTCTTATTTCTTGTAACTTTTCGTAACTAAGTACTGTACCCTGAACAAGCTTGGTAACCTCCATTTTTTAAGTGTATGAGTGTGGTTTGCATTACCATGTATTTTCTGCAAGTGTGGCCTGTGCTACTGTGAGCCTGCTTGTGAGTGGGGCGCTGTGGGGTTTTCTATGAGCCCTTACTTAATCGGTGTAATAATTTAAATGTCATAGATGGTGGCAGCGTGTTGGGGCGCATGAAAGGCTGTGTCAGGGTGTAATCAAGGTTCAATCTAAAGCCTGTGTGTAGAGGCGTGAGAGATTGAGTGTGTGAAATAGATAGACCCTCGGCAGTCACACCCAGGTCACGTGACAAGGTGGTTCCTAAGGGACAGTATCGAATGCCTTTACAAAATCCAAGAAGACTACATTCACAGCCACCTCTCTGTCTAGGCTTCTACTTCCCTCCTCATATAACCTGATATTAACAGTCATATACTCCTGTATATACTGTAGTCCCTTAAGAGTCCTTCAAACATTTTACCCACAACAGAAATTAAAGGCTATGTACACCTTCGGATGCAATTTTTTTATGATTGCATTTTACTCATTTTGGGCTAAAATCATTTTTTTTCAATTTTTTTTTTTTAGCAAAAATATTCAGCCGTTCTGTCACAAAGGGTTAACCATTTATCTAGCTGTGTGAATCATACTTTTTGCTTTCACTTTGGTCATCTAATAACCCTTATCTCTAGTTTACTAAGGTGTCCTAAACGCTTATTTAAGCCACATTCTTATCATTAAGATATGTGATGTTGAATACCTTTGCGCTAATAAGTATAAAAGTATTAAGGGAGTGATACCTTTATAGGCTAACCAGAAAAAAACTTATTGCAAGCTTTCAGAGCAAAAAGGCTCCTTTTTCAGGCAAGATTACAAATGGAAGACTGAGAAACAGGCACAACACTTCTGGGATGTTACAGCAAAATATGTTCATAATTTAGATAGGGCGGAGCACCAAGTGGACATAGTCAATGGAGATCATGTAGATTAGGGATTGGTGAGGGAGGTGTGAATTTTGTCTAAATAGTGGATCATAATTCAGTCTATCAGTTAATGACTGTAATGTACTCATATTAAATTCCCAAGTTCTCCTGTCTCATTCTTAAATTCTCATCATTCTTAAAATTTCCTTTGAGAATTAAGACCTTTACGTCATTCATGGAGTGTCCTGGTCCAGAGAAATGGATTCCAGCAGTTGTATGGGCCTTGTGGTTTATCTTGAATCTGTGCAAGTTCATTCTGGATCACAGTTTCTGTACAGTCTCCCCAATATAAATTCCTCCATTAGGACACCTTGTACAGAGTATCATATACACCACATAAGATGATTCACATGAGAAGGTGTCCTTTATGTTATAGGTTTGTTGGGTATATGGACTGTATTTGTGGATAAGGTCTTTAATATTTTGTGGTTGCATGGAAAAGTGCTCATCTGTGATGGTGATGAGAGGGCACTCCTGACAAGGAGATTCCTCAAGTTTGATGGTTGTTTGTATGCCAGAAGAGGTAATTCAGCAAATATTTCTTTTAGTTTTTTGTCTTTATTGAATATGGGTTGGAGGTCCACCGCAATTTTCTTTCGGATGTTCACTTGGGGGCTGTACATGACCACTAAAGGCACCCTTTTGGTGTCCTTCTTTTGTCTGTACTCCAAGAGGCTGCTCCTTGGAATCCTCATGGCTCTAGGTATTTGTTCTTCTATGATCAGAGGATGATATCTCTGATGTAGGAATGCATTCCTTAGTGACAGCAGGTGTTTTCTGCCCTCATCGTTTAAAGCAGAGATCTCAAACTCGTGGCCCTCCAGCTGTTGTAAAACTACAACTTCCATCATGCCAGGAGAGCCTACAGCTATTGGGGCATGCTGGGAGTTGTAGTTTTACAACAGCTGGAGGGCCAAGAGTTTGAGATCCCTGGTCTAAACAAATACAAATGTATCGTAGTGCCTGGCTGTAAATGATGGACTTTAAGATGGACGGCCTGTGGGTTTTAGATAGATAGATAGATAGACAGATAGATATTTGTATGGTATTGTTCCTTATATATATGGTAGTGTCAAGAAAATGTATGTGGAATTGGGAGTAATTGTCAGTAGTTTCTCTTCCAAGTCAAACCAGATTAGCAGTAGGTCATCGATATACCGAAAGTACGCCAGAGGTTTGGTAGTGCAGAGTGATAAAAAATCATCCTCTAATTTGGCCATAAACAGGTTGGCATACTGTGGTGACATTCTACTGCACGTGGCGCTACTCATTCACTGTAGATACATGTCTTTCCCAAAAGAAAAGTAATTGTAGTGAAGTACATACCTGATCAGTTGCAGGACCGGTTCTGTGGCAAGATTATTTTTTTGAAGGAAGTACTGACATGCATCTATGCCATCCTTGTGAGGGACTGTACATCAATAGTCACTAATCTTGTGTCTTCTGACAATGGTCCATTTGCTGACAGCTTGCAGAGAATGTTTGTGGTGTCCTGGATATAACTGGATGTCCTTTTCACCAAGGGTTTTAGAATATTCTCTATCCAACCCGAGATACTTTCATTTAAAGTGTAGCTATCATTATTTAATCAAAAAATCAATTTTAGCATATGTCACTGCTTCTGCAGCATTGTGCATAGAGCATAATGCTCTATGCAAAACCACAACATACCACTGTTTTCCTTGAGTTTTTCCCTTAGTTACGGCTGTTATAACCTTTACAATATAAGGTTCTTCTCAAGAAGACTCCTCTGTCAGTTCTATGAGGCCAAAACTGCATTCCCTCACTTCCCATACACACTTTCTTTAGGCTACTTTCACATTAGCGTTTTCAATTCCGCTATTGAGATCCATCACAGGATCTCAATAGCGGGGGAAAGCGCTTCAGTTTTGTCCCCATTCATTGTCAAAGCTGAACTGAACGAAACTGAATGCTCCAAAATGCATTCCATTCCATTTGGCTGCGCTCCCATCACAGACAGAATGACGTTGCAAATGGTACGGAGCAAAACGGATCTGTTCTGACTCACAATGTAAGTCAATGGAGATGGATCTGTTTTCTCTGACACAATAGAAAATGGATCTGTCCCTCATTGTCTTTCAATGGTGTTCATGACGGATCTGTCATTGCTATGTTAAAGAAGAACTCCTGCAAAAAATGTTATTCTCTGTCCTGCTAGAAAGGTACATGATGTAATCTGTAGTGAATGTCATTTTCTTACCAGTGGCTGTATTTGTGAGTTATATCTCCTTGAAGCTTCTCATCTGTGTCATGTGCAGGGCCGGCATTAGGGAAGGGGGGGCAAACAGGGCAACTGCCCAGGGCCCCCTCTCCAAAAGGGGCCCCCTGTTGTCTGAAAGTTCAGTTTCCTCCCCCTGCTCTCTGACTGGCAGTAAGCTGCAGCGCTCTGCTGCTGTCAACCCAGCACAGTTTCCCCCTCTCACGGAACCTCCAGAATCCTGCTGCCACAGACATCGATGTTCAGTGTGAGCGGAGCTAACATAGCTCCCCCCTCATCCTTTGCCTGCACTGCTCCAGGCTGGAGGCCCAAACCAGACTCCATGACTGGGCCTTCTGCTGGCTCTGACCTCAGCTTCTGGACTGCTGGCTGCTCCCAGGACCCTAATGAAAGCATAAGGCATGTTCCCTCTCTGGGTGGTAAGTCCACACCACAGCTTCATTGTAACAGCCCTGCCTTGTCCCTCAAGTAAGTGTCTTGCACCCCATGTGTGAGCCTCCTGCGTCCCCTGTGTGAGCCTCCTGTGCCCCCTGTGTGAGCGTCCTGCGCCCCCTGTGTGAGCGTCCTTCACCCCGTGTGAGCGTAATGCACCCCCACTCTGTGCATCCTGCGCCCCCTGTGTGAGCGTCCTGCGCCCCCACTCTGTGCGTCCTGCGCCCCCTGTGTGAGCGTCCTGCGCCCCCTGTGTGAGCATCCTGCGCCCCCTGTGTGAGCGTCCTGCGCCCCCTGTGTGAGCGTCCTGCGCCCCCTGTGTGAGCGTCCTGCGCCCCCTGTGTGAGCGTCCTGCGCCCCCGCTGTGAGCGTCCTGCGACCCCGCTGTGAGCGTCCTGCGACCCCGCTGTGAGCGTCCTGCGACCCCCGCTGTGAGCGCCCTGCGACCCCCACTGTGAATGTCCTGCGCCCCCACTGTGAGCGTTCTGCGACCCCACTGTTAGCGCCCTGCGTCCTCCTCAATTTCCGCAGGCTGTCTGGACGATAGAGGGCTCTAGTTAAACTATTGAAGACAGCATTGTTTAGGTGGTCTGCATTGTTAATTGGGGGGGGGGGGATTGGAGTATAGATTAAGAACCTGAGGTCCAAAATAGCAGTGTCCCAATCAGCGGCGGTGGTTGTAACCGCTGTCTGTGACTACAAAGTCCTGTTAGACTTCTGGTCCAATATTTCATGATTTGGGGCCCCACTTTCAATTTTGCCCAGGGCCACACTTTGTCTAAAACCGGCCCTGGTCATGTGACCAGCAATCAGACTCACCAACTGACAAAGCACCTTATGTGTGGACAGGAAGTAACATAGTTTATAAGGCCGAAAAAAGACATCTGTCCATCCAGTTCGGCCTGTTATCCTACAAGTTGATCCAGAGGAAGGCAAAAAACCCCTGTGAGGTAGTTCCATAGTCTCACTGCTCTTACCGTAAAGAATCCTCTTCTATGTTTGTGTACAGACCTTCTTTCCTCCAGACGCAGAGGATGTCCCCTCGTCACAGTATTAAGAAATCAGGTGAAGCATTCACCTTAAAAAGAGACCAGAAAACATGCGCCAACCAATAGGAATAGTAATATTATGTATTCAAATTACTCACTTCACTGAGGGGTATGTAGCCGCCTGGATGCCAGAAAAGTACCCGGTAAGCTACTATCCCCCCGAGCCGTGTTCGCTTCCAGATGTTAGGATCCACAATAGCGGCACAATCACAGGAGGCAGCTTCTCATTGGGTCCATTTATTAAGTAGAACATAGAAATATGCTTCTCAACGCGTTTCGGGGGTATCTCAGTTAAAAACCCCCTTCTTCAGGAGAACAATAGCAGATAATAAAAAACAAGTAACTTACATCCATAAATACTGGCGGTTCCATGTGGTGAATGTGCAAACCGGAAATGACGTAGTCGGAAGTCCGGTAATTGCTCATGCGTTCCACAATGGACCGCATACATTACATACATTAAACCAATAAAAATTAATGTTTCATTCAATAAAATCACAAAAGATATAGGAGGAGATCCGTGATCTGTAGTTTAAAATTATATATATAGTGAATCTCAAGCGACATACGCCGGAGCGACGTCTTCCGGGAGTGACGCGGTATATGCGTTCCAAACTGGAACGCACCGCTGTTAGAGTTGGACTAAAAACGTAAAACAGAAGCGTAAGCATTTCAGAATGGAAAGCAGCGCTAGAGTGGGAAGGAAATAATGATCAAAGGAAATCGGCTAATACGTTCCACAGAGGAGCGCATCTGAAGAGTTGCGTTCCGATCTGGAACGCATATATTAAACTTGACCTGGCCTAATATAAAATATCTGTTTTAGCCAGAAAAGGATTAAATCATAAAAGATACAAACAGAAATAATAATAATAAATAACTGCCAATTAATAGCTAACATTAAAAAGTGTATTATATGGCCATAGAACCTATTCTTTATATTCATACGATAGAATAGGATAGAACAAAATTACTAAAATTAAAATATATATAAAATTGGATCCACTACTGGCAGTATTTCCAGACATTTTACGGTCAAAAACAACGGAGATCCTACACTACTCCGAATTACCCCACTAGAATGGGTTCCAACATCATACCAGAATTTGTGCCGTAAAGAAATGTTCTGGATCTTCCAGTTAAATACTCTCACTCCGTTTGGCCTAAACGAAGCCTTAGAATATTCTAATTATTAATCATTTTGTCATTTGTCCTTCTCACTCACTCTAATACATTATATAGAGTGGGAGTCACATCATATAATCCTTGATTTTATGTGTGCATATGTATGTGTGTGTATGTGTTTGTATATGTATATATACATGTGTGTGTGTGTATGTGTATGCATGTTATGTATGTATATAGGCGCATATATATATGTACTTCTTAGTAGGTAATGCATATATTCTTCCCAGTAGTGGATCCAATTTTATATATATTTTAATTTTAGTAATTTTGTTCTATCCTATATTATCGTATGAATATAAAGAATAGGTTCTATGGCCATATAATACACTTTTTAATGTTAGCTATTAATTGGCAGTTATTTATTATTATTTCTGTTTGTATCTTTTATGATTTAATCCTTTTCTGGCTAAAACAGATATTTTATATTAGGCCAGGTCAAGTTTAATATATGCGTTCCAGATCGGAACGCAACTCTTCAGATGCGCTCCTCTGTGGAACGTATTAGCCGATTTCCTTTGATCATTATCCTTCCCACTCTAGCGCTGCTTTCCATTCTGAAATGCTTACGCTTCTGTTTTACGTTTTTAGTCCAACTGTAACAGCGGTGCGTTCCAGTTTGGAACGCATATACCGCGTCACTCCCGGACGACGTCGCTCCGGCGTATGTCGCTTGAGATTCACTATATATATAATTTTAAACTACAGATCACGGATCTCCTCCTATATCTTTTGTTATTTTATTGAATGAAACATTAATTTTTATTGGTTTAATGTATGTAATGTATGCGGTCCATTGTGGAACGCATGAGCAATTACCGGACTTCCGACTACGTCATTTCCGGTTTTCACATTCACCACATGGAACCGCCAGTATTTATGGATGTAAGTTACTTGTTTTTTATTATCTGCTATTGTTCTCCTGAAGAAGGGGGTTTTTAACTGAGATACCCCCGAAACGAGTTGAGAAGCATATTTCTATGTTCTACTTAATAAATGGAACCAATGAGAAGCTGCCTCCTGTGATTGTGCCGCTATTGTGGATCCTAACATCTGGAAGCGAACACGGCTCGGGGGGATAGTAGCTTACTGGGCACTTTTCTGGCATCCAGGCGGCTACATACCCCTCAGTGAAGTGAGTAATTTGAATACATAATATTACTATTCTTATTGGTTGGCGCATGTTTTCTGGTCTCTTTCTAAGGTGAATGCTTCACCTGATTTCTTAATACTGTATTCCAAGTGGGTGGACATCCGAACCCCCTCTTTTTGACCTTTTGCTGCCTCCCATACCATAATTTCACGCTAAATTATTCACGTTACTATTTATATATTCAACTATCTACCAATATAACAATCAATAATTATTGGTTATTTTCACTCATGTGACACCCTTTGGCGCTACCAGCTCTGTGTCTATCACTACCTTTCTATCCTGGTATCCAAGATTAGTGGTGTGATATACCTCTCTTTTATATTTTTTATTTTTCTTTTATCCCTCGTCACAGTCACAGTCCTGGGGATAAATAGATCACGGGAGAGATCTCTGTACTGACCCCTTATATATTTATACATAGTTATTAGATCTCCCCTCAGTCGTCTTTTTTCTAAAGTAAATGACCCTAATTTTGATAATCTTTCTGGGTACTGTAGTCCACCCATTCCAGTTATTACTTTAGTTGCCCTCCTCTGAACGCTCTCCAGCTCTGCTATATCTGCCTTGTTCACAGGAGCCCAGAACTGTACATAGTACTCCATGTGTGGTCTGACTAGTGATTTGTAAAGTGGCAGGACTATGTTCTCATCACAGGCATCTATGCCCCTTTTGATGCAACCCATTATCTTATCGGCCTTGGCAGCAGATGTCTAACACTGGTTTCTGCAGCTTAGTTTATTTCTCTATGCATTCCTATGGGAGCCTCACTCTCAGTCTCATAGGAATGAATAGAGCAGTAACTGGCTTCATGTCCAGTGTCAGTTGGAGATCAGAGTGCTGGTCACATGACACAGCTACAATTAGAAAAGAGGAGATAGCTCATAGATAAAGTCACTGGTGAGAAGATTACATTCACTACAGATTACATCATGCACCTTTCTAATAGGTCAGAGAATAATTTTTTTGCGGGAGTTCTATTTTAAAGATAATACAACCTGATCCATTCATGATGGATGCGTTTTGGAAGATGCAATGTGTTAATAATTACTACAGTGCCACCGTTATCTGCTGGTTTGATTATATTTTTGTTGGATTTCAATGATTTTATTGCCCTCCTTTCTTCTACACTGAGATTGTGTGTTATTTTATGTTTGTCCAAAATATCTGAATTAACTTTTTTTCTGAAGCAATCTATGTATTCATCCAGTTTTTGTTTATGCCCAGGTTGTGGGGTCCAATCTGTCAGTTTCCTTCTTGATGGAGTTGGTTGTTCTGCTTCTGTTTGTGGAATTGGATCTGCTTTGTCATGAAAGAATTCTTTCAGACGTAATCTGCGGAAAAATTCTTTCATATCACTGCACGTCAGTCCTTTAGATTGTACCCTCATCTCCATTGTGCTCAGTTTATACTGAGAAAGGTTCACAACAGAGGAAGGCATCTCCACATTCTTTTGTGCATATTTCTTTATTTCCAGTAGTTCAAGACCCACTTTCACCCTTAGTCTGTTCAGTTTGTTTTTCTTGTTGTCGATTAGGTGATACCATAATGTCTGGTCAAAATTACAAAGTGCCTCCTTAGATATATCCAATCCAGGTCCCTGGGTATTTGGTTGAACAAGACATTGATCTCATACTGGATGGTTCTATTCTTATTGTAGCAAAATCCAATTAGGTGGTTCTGTAGTCGTTTAGATGATCTGTAACATAGTCTCTGTGAAAAGTGAGTGTTGTAGGTATGTCGGGTTGGGTTCCTAATCATGAGGCCTTTAGGGATCAGGTTCTGCTTTCTGCATGCGGATAGGAAAAAGATGTCTATGTTCAGTTGTTTCAGTCTTTTCAGTAGGTTCTTGAGGACCATCTGTGTTTGGTATATTGGGGTATCTTCCATTATCATGGTGTGTGGAAAGAATTGCATGGTACTGTGTTAGCCAGAAAAAAACTATGTGACATTGGATGCCTTTGCGTTTAAGGGAGTGATACCTTTATAGGCTAACCAGAAAAAAACATATTGCAAGCTTTCAGAGAACAAAAGCTCCTTCTTCAGGCAAGATTACAAATGGAAGACTGAGAAACAGGCACAACACTTCTGGGATGTTACAGCAAAACATGTACATGGGGGGGATGCATAAATAAGATAAGGCAGAGCAACAAGTGGACATGGTCAGCAGAGACCATGTAGATTAAGGTTTGGGAGTCAGAACTGAGGGAGGTGTGACGTTTGTCCAATTAGTGGGTCATTAAACCAGGGGTGAGATTCAGTCTATCACTTAATAACTGAAATGTAGTCATCATTTTAAATTCCCAAGTTTTCCTGTCTCTATCATTCTTAAAATTCCCTTTAAGAATTAAGACCTTTATTTCGTCAGTTGGAGTGTCCTGGTCCTGGAGAAATGGATTCCCATAGTTGTATCGGACTTGTGGTTTATCTTGAATTTGTGGAAGTTCATTCTGGATCGCAGTTTCTGTACAGTCCCCCCAATATAGCTTTTGTGCTCTGAAAGCTTGCAATATGTTTTTTTTTTCTGGTTAGCCTATAAAGGTATCACTCCCTTAATACTTTTGTATACTTTTGTATAGTGTGCAAGCACGACCACCGCTGCTGGATTATAGGGTGGTCATAACCATGGAAACGAGCAGTGTATAATGTGATGGAAAAATGAATCCAGGCAGCAAAGGAGGCAACATAGACTATCATAGCACATTAGTAAGTGACTTGTATTAACTTCCTCTACATAATAAATGCTGTTTGCTGAAGCGAGACAACCCCTTTAAGCCCATTTTGAATATGGAGACCACATTTGCTTTACACCAGTCACTTGGCACTGTACCAGTCTCTAGAGAATCTCTACAAATTTTAAACAGGGGCAAAGCAATAACTGAACTCAGTTCTTTAAGAACTCTTGGGTGTTTTCCATCTGGATCTGGAGCCTTGTTCACGATTACCTTATTTAAAGGGAACCTGTCATCTCCTAAACACCCCCTGAACTAGAGTAATCGGTGTATAGTGTAAGTTTTGCTGAATCCGAATATGTAAGTTTTATCTTCATATTCCCTTCCATTCCGTCGCTGTGCTCCCACAAACCAGCAGTAAAATACATTCACAGGACTCTTCTTTGAGTCCTCTCCATTATGTGAGTGAGCACTGGAGTCCAGTGAGTGCATTTTACTGCTGATTTGTGGGAGCACAGCGTAGCTTACTCTAGTTCAGGGGGTGTTTTGGAGATGACAGGTTCCCTTTAACTTAGCTTGGACCATATCTATAGGTAGCCAACTGAGTATATTACTGGATGTACTAAGAGCCTTGGCACCACCGATACTCGCTTCTTTCTCTTCTTTTGTATATACAGAGCTAAAAAAAAAACATTTAGTAACTCTGCCTTTTCCTTATGTTATTTAGAGGACCTACCTGCTCCGACATTGGTTTTTAGCATTTATATATTTAAAGAATTTTTAGGGATTTGTTTTGCTCTCTTTTGCCACTTGCTGTTCGTTTTGTATTTTTGCAGATTTTATCTTTTTTGAAGATTTTATTTTATTTTTATTCTTTTACAGATTATATAAATCTCTTTGTAAATTTCAAAGGATGTAGCTCAGGGGTGGAAATACCACCTGTGCAGCCAGTTCAGAGGCCCAGAATGGGAGGGAGCCCTGCACGCACCTCACTTACAGCAGACATCAAGTACAAAAGGATTGTTCAGTGCTCAGTGCGCTGTACTGAGGAGATGAGAACTCCAGTACAGATTAAGGACCTTTGATGATGTCATCAATGGGAGGAGCCAGAGCAGAAGACTGTACAGTCAGCGCTGGTATAGGGAGATGTGAGTTTTTAACAAAGATGCTAAGTGTGTGTGTGTATATGTAGCAGAGCTGTATGTATGTGACTTAAAGGGTTGTCTCATCTCAGACAATGGGAGAATATCACTAGGATATGCTCCATTGTCTGATAGGTGCAGGTCTCAGTAGGGATCCACACCTGTATCGAGAATGGAGCCCCAAAAGTGTTGGAGGGTGCACTGTGCATGCGCAGCCAACCTCCATTAATTTTCTATGGGGCCGCCGAAAATAGCCTAGCACTGGCTTGGCTATTTCCCTTGGGCCCATAGAAGTGAATGGGAACAGTGGCGGTCATGCATGTTGTGCTCCCATTCACTTTTATGGGGAGAGCGCTTGGTGGTGGCGGATCGGAGACCTCCAGCCGCTACTTTGCAGGGCTACGTTACCAATATAGGTGCGGGACCCACATCTATAAGACAAAGGTGATGAGATGTCTGAGATAAGATGTGTGTAGCAGAGCTGTATGAGTGTAGCAGAGCTGTATGTATGTAACTGAATTATGTAGGTAGAAGAGCTTAGAAAAGCTTTAGACCAGTTCTTAAGATATCCACAAAAAAATGAATCATGGCACAATCACATGAACTTGTTAAGTAATAGAACCTCACAGGTCCTTCATTCATTTCCTAACTGACATACACACCATCACCTGATCCCTATTGGCCAATAGAAACTTGCAGGTCCTTTATTCGTCACCTCACTGACATACACAGTTTTACTCCAGGTTTCCATAACAACCCAGCCATTTTTTTTCACTTTTATAGGGACACTGTGGATGTCACTGTTCTCATTACCGTTATGGGGCACTGTGAATACCACTGTTATGGAGGCACTGTGCAGTCACTTATTGTAGGACTGTGGATGTCACTGTTATAAAGACATTGTTCATGTCACTGTTATGGGGACACTGTGGATGTCACTGTTACTGCCCCTCTGTGGAAGTCACTGTTATTACAGCACTGTGCATGTACAAGTGCATCTCAATAAATTAGAATATCATCAAAAAGTAGGTTTTTTTCAGCAATTCAGTTCAAAAAGTGAAACACATATATTATATAGAGTCATTACAAACAGAGTGAACTTTTTCAAGTGTTTATTTATGTTAATGTTGATGATTATGGCTTATAGCCAAGGAAACCCCAAAAGTCATTATCTCAGAAAATTAGAATAATGAACCCAAAACGCCTGCAAAGGCTTCCTAAGCCTTTAAAAAGGTCCCTTAGTTTGGTTCAGTAGGTGACACAATCATGGGGAAGACTGCTGGCTTGACAGATGTCCAGAAGGCTGTCATTGACACACTCCACAAGGAGGGTAAGCCACAAAAGGTCATTGCTAAAGAAGCTGGCTGTTCACAGAGTGCTGTATCAAAGCATATTAATGGAAAGTTGAGTGGAAGGAAAAAGGGTGGTAGATAAGGTGCACAAGCAACAGGTAGAACCACAGGATTGTTAAGAAAATGCCTTTCCTAAATTTGGGGGAGATTGACAAGGAGTGGACTGCTGCTGGAGACAGTGCTTCAAGAGCCACCACACACAGACGTATCCAGGACATGGGGTACAAGTGTCGCATGCCATGTGTCGCATGGCACCTGTCCACACTGCCAAAAGTACCAATGCCTGGTTTAATAACCACAGTATCACTGTGCTTGATTGGCCAGCAAGCTAGTCTGACCTTAACCCCATAGAGAATCTATAGGGTATTGTCAAGAGGAAGATGAGAGACTCCAGACCCAACAATGCAGATGAGCTGAAGGCTGCTATCAAAGCAACCTGGTCTTCCAGAACACCTCTACAGTGCCACAGGCTGATCGCCTCCATGCCACGCCGCATTGATGCAGTCATTCATGCAAAAGAAGCCCTGGCCAAGTACTGAGTGCATTTACTGTACATACTTTTCATTTGGCCAACATTTCTATGTTAAAAACAATTTTTTACAGTTGATCTAATATAATATTCTAATTTTCTGAGATAATGACTTTCGGGTTTTCCTTGGCTTTAAGCCATAATCATCAACATTAACAGAAATAAACACTTGAAAAAGTTCACTCTGTTTGTAATGACTCTATATAATATATATGTTTCACTTTTTGAATTGAATTACTGAAAAAAAAACTTTTTGATGATATTCTAGTTAAAGAAGAACTCCAGCAAACATTTTTATTCCATGTCCTGCTAGAAAGGTACATGATGTAATCTGTAGTGAATGTCATTTTCTTACTAGTGTCTGTATTTTTTACTTATATCATCCTGAAGTTTCTTATCTGTGTCATGTGACTAGGAATTAGACCCACCAACTCACACAGAGACTTATGTGTGAACAGGAAGTCTAATTCTCTATGCATTCCTATGGGAGCCTCACTTTCAGTCTCATAGGAATGAATACAGCAGTGACTGGCTTTCTGTCCTGGGTCAGTTGGAGGTCGGTGTTGGTCACATGACTCAGCTACAATAAAAAGAAAGTGGAGTCAGAGAATAACAAATTTTGCGGGAGTTCTTCTTTAATTGAGATGCACTTGTAACTGTTATGGGGAACACAGTGGATGTCACTGTTATGGGGTCGCTGTGATAGTCACTGTTATGGGGTCACTCTGAATGTAATTGTTATGGTTCCACTGTGGATGTCACTGTTAAGGGGGCGCTGTGGATGTCAGTGTCACTTATGGGGTGCACTGTATATGTCACTGTTATGTGTACACTGTGGATGTAACTGTTATGGGAGTACTGTGGATGTCACTGTTTTGGTGCAACTGTGGATGTCACTGTTAAGGGGACATTGCGAATGTCACTATTAAGGGGGCTCTGTGGATGTTAGTGTCAATTATGGGGTGCACTGTGGATGTCACTGTTATGGTGGCACCGTGGATGCCACTGTTATTAGAGTACTGTGGATCAGTGGCCTACCGCCAATATAGGCAGACCATGCAGCTGCTATGGGGCCCGTAGCAGGGAGGAGCCTGGAGTGCATGGACGGCCCCGCCCCCTATGTCTGTAGTTCTGCATTTATCATTGCCACAGTCATCCGTCGGGGTTCCCTATCTGGAGCTTGGGTAGGCACTCCTTCCCCTCTGCTCAGGCACCCCCCCCCCCTTGTGTACAAACTGTCGATGAGCGATGTCCCACCTGTGAGCTGTCTCCTCCTGACCCAGCCAGTGACATACTGCAACGCCGCTCACTCTTCTCTGTTTGCTGGGCACTCGCACTGCACTGGCCAATCAGCATTTAGTGGTACAAAGCTCCTGCTGCTGATTGGCCAGTGTGAAAGTCGCACGCTCAGCAGACAGCAGCAGAGCAGAACTGTGCAGGCGGGTGGATGGGCAGGGCGGCAGTCTTGTGCTTACCGTGCTCACGTCACGCGCTGCGGCTGACAGTGCCACCACCTGCCTCATTCTGGCTGCCACCAGTTCCTCAAAGACCGAAGTCCCAACCAGCCACCATCATTGCCTGCTTACCCCTGGCCTGTTTTGTGCCACTGCCAGTCTGCCACCAAGGACAAAGTAAGTTGTTCACTCACAGCAGTGAGTGACAGACTCTATGTTTAAAAAAGTTCATGGGGGTTGGTAAGGGATGGTTATTGGGGGGAAGAGGGCAGCAGAAGCAGCAATCCTGCAGGGTCGGGGGGGGGGAGTACTGTTCTATAAAGGGTTATTATTATATAGAGGACTCAGGAGGACAGTGTGCCCCCCCACCCAATGAACTCTGCTGTTGAATTGCTAATTTAGAGGACAGTGTCATGGGAGATGGTTAGTGGGGGGAAGAGTGCAGCAGCAAGCAGAGATCCTGCACTGACACTGCACCGCCCCCTTCATTTAACCCCTCAGGTGCCCCAATTAACGCTGATCACGGCACCTGCAAGTGAAAGCGGAGAGATGTGGCTCACTCTGCCTTCCGATCAGAGCCCCAGCAGTGAAATTGCGGGGCTTCGATCGGTTGCCATAGCAGCCTGGACGCTGCTAAAGCATAGCTCAGCATGGAGACCGTGAAAGTCATATTCACCTTAATAGATCTCTATTTGGGTGAATAGGAGAGGAAATCAAAAGATCCCATGTACTAGCCCGCTCTGGGGGCTAATAGTAAAATAAAAAAAAGTGAAAAACATTTTTTTTTAAATAAAATAAAAAACACAGATATATTAAATGTTTAAATCACCCCAATTTTACATATAAAAATATATAAACAATAAAAATATCATATTAGGTATTGCCACGCCCGAAAATGTCTGCACTATTAAAATATTTAAAAAAAGAACCTGTACGGTGAACACCGTAAGGGAAAAAAAATTAAAAACACGCAAGGGCAGGTGGTAGAATGGGCCAGTGATGGGTAGTGGGTGGAATTAGAGGGCCCAATTCAGATTCTTGCTATGAGGCCCAATGATTTCTATGTACACCCCTGCTGTGGATGTCACTGTTATGGGGCCACTGTGGATGTCACTCTTAGATAACAATGTGAATGGAGAGAAGGAAGTCACAGTGATGTTATTGTGACCGCCTACACCGGGAAGCATCAGATCAGGCCACAGGTGGGAAGAGGCCTGTGGCCTACCTCGCAGATGGAGGCAGAATATGTGACACAGGTAAGTGCGTGTACTGTATATATATGTATATATATATATATATATATATATATATATATAGTAACATAGTTTATAAGGCCGAAAAAAGACATCTGTCCAGTTCGGCCTGTTTTCCTACAAGTTGATCCAAAGGAAGGCAAAAAACCTCTGTGAGGTAGAAGCCAATGTTCCTCACTTTAGGGGAAAAAATTCCTTCCCAACTCGAATCAGGCAATCAGAATTACTCCCTGGATCAACGACCCCTCTCTATCTCTTAATATTATAAAAATGAGTTTTTGTCTGTCTGTCCTCTACGCGCGACCAAACTACTGGACCAATTTTCACCAAATTCGGCACACACACAGGTACATCAGGTGTCCGGGAAAGTTTTATACCAGTTCTCAGCTCTCTAGGATGTACCGTTCCCGAGATATTCCCAAAATATGATCTCCATTAGTCAATATTAGTCTGGGAGCATTTCACTTCAAATTCCAACTTCCATTTTCTCCAGATGCACACATGTTTCCATAACAACCTAGCCAGGTAATTAGCAGCCAGCTGAGGAGCTCAGCCATTTCTATTCAATGCTTTAAAGGGGCAGAGTTCTGTGGATGACACTGTTAAAGGGGGTATTCCGGTTACCATAAATATAACTTATGTTTTAGATTAATTTTAGACTAAGACCGTTGAGTAGTAATAAAAGATGTTTTCTTCCACTGCTACCCATGGTGTGTCCTCATAAATTACCATGTCATTGACCTGTAATTCAGGCCACCTTCAAAAGAAGGACTTAAAACCCCCGCCCCAGGTCTCGCTAAGCCACGCCCCTGACTTGGTCAGGTCACGCCCCCTCCCACTCTGCAGCCAATGGGGATTGAAAAAATGAAGGTAAAAATCAACTTCTGTCAGCTGCATTGACTTTCTCTCTGCAACGACACACAGAAACATTAAATGAAATACATGAAATAAACTAATTTTAGACTAAGACCGTTCAGTAGTAATAAAAGATGTTTTCTTCCACTGCTACCCATGGCGTGTCCTCATAAATTACCATGGTATCGACCTGTAATTCAGGCCACCTTCAAAAGAAGGACTTAAAAACCCCGTCCCAGGTCTCGCTAAGCCACTCCCCGACTCCACAGCCAACGGGGATTGAAAAAATGAATCTAAAATTCAACTTCTGTCAGCTGCAGGGGTGGATGGGAGGTTGACTTTCTTTCTGCAATGACAACCAGAAACACTAAATGAAATAGATTAAATATACCCATGTGAAGAGATGTTTTCTTCCACTGCTACCCATTGCGTGTCCTCATAAATTACCATGGTATCGACCTTTAATTCAGGCCACCCTCAAACGAAGGACTTAAAAGCAACCCCCTCCAAAGTCCCGCTAAACCACGGCCCCGACCCGGTCAGGTCACGCCCCTTCCCACTCCGCAGCCAATGGGGATTTAAAAAATGAAGGTAAAAATCAACTACTGTCAGCTGTATTGACTTTCTCTCTGCAACGACAAACACAAACACTAAATGAAATAGACTAAATATACCAAGGGCGAAGCCGGGTCCTTCTGCTAATATATATATATATATATATATATATATATATATATATATATATAAAGAAAAAAGGCAGCACTCACCACAAAATAAATAAAATAAAACTCTTTTATTCACCCCAGTGGGCCATGCGACGTTTCGGCTCTAAAACATGAGCCTTTCTCAAGCAAATGTGTGCAATAGGTACAAAGTATTTAAGCAAAAAGTGCACAAGTGTACAATTAATCAATCAATAATGAATACAAAATAAAACAACAAAAGTGAAACATTATACAAAGATAGCACAAATGTGAACATGATCCTATAAAAACCGCAATGGCAAAGTGTACAGTACATGATTAAATATATAAAAATAGTTCATATATAAAGTGCATAACGTACAATTAATCTAATAACCTAATGGATAAGTGACAGGTGTTGCTCATAGTGATAAAAACATAAATCAGTAAACCAGCCTGGTCCACGTGGATCATGAGGGAGGTCCGTGGCAGGGCAATACGAGGTACCAATATTAGCGTCTCTAAATCCTCACTGCGCATGTCCAAAGACACATAACGACACGTACATAGCCAGGAAGAAATGGCTTGCATACTGCGCATGTCAGACATGCGCCCCGGCTCAAACCCGAGCAGAGGCGCCATGAGGAAAACTGGCAATGCGCCCTTATCCCGCACGCATGCGCAGATAAAAGGCTCTCAACCAGTGGCCATCTTAGATGTGGTTATATACCCGATGGTGACAGATTCTTGTCACTTGATCAACCAGGGATCTCCTGTATAGGTAATAACGCCATTATCACGGCAACTGGACAAAGTGGGGGCAGTGAACAGTGAACACACGAAGTGTGACCCTATTTCACGCTCCATATCACCGTAAACATGTCCCTCCACTAAAAAACAGAAAGACACATCCACAGTAGATATAACCACAATGTTCCATTGCCAAGGCGCGATTCCCATATATATGTGTATATTTACCAAAACATATACTGGCACAATTTAAAATATATAAGACATATATCTCCTGTACATTTGTCATTAAAAAAAATACAAGTTCATAGTCGGACATATAAATGTGCATGTCACGCTACGGTGTGGGAGGGGAAACTCCACACCGAGCATACACCGATACACTACAGTGAGATGAAAACCGATCAGCAGGCAAGAGGCCAGTGGCAAGGAAAACCACTGAACCAAGTGCACCGGAAACACCAGAAACCAAACCCAGAGGGCAGAAACCCAGTGAGCCCCGTTCTTCACAGAGCCCCAGATGGTAGGGATGCACTTATCCAGAACTCACTGACTGCACCTCCAGGATGGTCCCGGTGCACCTGGCAACTTACCTGCTGATACTGCTGATAGAAGCACCAGCAGTCCATACACCAAAGACAGGAGCCCAGGCACATGTACTGGAACCCGAACACCTAACAGGACTCAGTACACACAACACACCCAGGAACCAGCTCACCGGCAACAACTCACAGTATCGCTGTTCCCCCTCCGGGGAACCCTGGAGCCCTCTCACCGAAGGCACATACATACAGGGAATGTCTGAACTCCATGTCAGAAGACACATGGCAGTCACAGACCAAACACCCACCCGTACATAAACCACACAACCAGGATAAGGGAAGGGGATGGGAAGACCTCGATGACATATTAAGTGGCCACAAGGACTGGGCAGATGGAATCCCAGGAAAGGTGCATAGCTCAAGCACCAACGGAGGCTGGAGCACAACTAACCCACCAGGCTAGCAACAACAGAATAAAAGCACCTAGTGACCACACCCAGGTCAATATGTTAACCCCATGAGAACCAGACAGGGAAGGAGCGAAGTATGCAATCAGGGAACATACCAGCAACCAAAACTACACGTTGCCCCTGGCAACCACGGCCTACTACCGCAGCCAGAATGCCAGGACACAAACATGAGCAACATGGAAGCCGTGTCACGGAGAACAACCGAGACACCACCAATTTACACGTTGCCCCTGGCAACCAGCATACAACCAAATCCGGAATACCAGGGCACAAACATGAGCAACATGGAACACGTGTCACGATAACCACACGGTACGTGACAGTGCAGTGAAGAGATGATTGGTCCTCGTATTGTTCCACTGAACACTCCCAATCCACAGGACCCTACAAAAAATATTCAGAAAAAAATATAATTAATAAAGTATCATAACAAAAAATTTTTTTCTTTTGTATGGTCATAATACAATGCAAGAACAACATATACGCAGGAAAAATGTAACACAGGAAAAATTCCCAGGGCAATCGGGCAAACCTCCTAAAGTAATACATTCAATTTATATTCCGCATTTAAACCTAGAGGATGTAACGTGGACAATTTATGTATCCACTGGAGCTCTTTACTCAATAACAACTTGACTCGATCACCACCACGTCGTGGCGGGGGGACATGATCTATTATTTTAAAGCGAAGTTGATGTTCAGAATGTTTGTGTGCAACAAAATGTCTAGAGACAGGCAAATCCAACCTTTTCTTGCGAATTGTATATCTGTGGTAGTTGAGTCTAGTTTTTAAATCCAGAGTGGTTTCACCCACATACCACAGATTACAAGGGCAAGTTAACAAGCAAATGACGAATGAAGAGTTGCACGTCAAAAAATGACGTATTGTGTAAATGTGTCCAGTAACTGGATGAGTAAACTGGTTCCCTTTTATCATGAGGCGGCAATTTACACAAGAAAGGCAGGGAAAACAGCCCATTTTTTGGGGGTGTAATAGCCTCTGTCTAGGCTGTCTAGAGGGCATCACGTCTGAATGTACTAACTGATCACCAATGTTCCAAGGAAACCGTGGTATCGAGAAACTGCACACTTGTATCAGAGTGTACTAGTGTAAATTTCACATGTGGATCTATTTGGTTCAAAAAAGTATGAAAGGACAAAAGCTCATCCAGTGAGCCATGCCATAGGAGGAAGACGTCATCAATGTATCTCCACCACCTCACCACATGGGTGAAGTGGTGGGAGACAGAGACGCCGTCCTCCTCCAAATGGCGCATATACATGTTTGCATAAGTAGGGGCTACATGAGACCCCATAGCCACGCCCTTTTTCTGCACATAAAATTGATCCTGAAATAAGAAATAATTCTGGCGTAAAATAATATTCAAAAGATCAATAATAAAGGACTGGCACTCAAAAGTATATGCAGAATCACGTAGGAAGTGAGAGACAACCGAGATACCCATGTCATGATCAATAGATGTGTACAAAGACACCACATCAAATGAAGCTAGAATAATACGATCATAAGAAGATACATCCACTTGTTGTAACTTAACGAGAAAATCGGACGTGTCCTGTATATAAGAATTAGCTTCAATAGCATATTTGCGAAGGATGCGGTCAAAAAAGATGGCGATATTGGAGAAAATCGAAGCCGTTCCAGAAACAATAGGACGACCAGGTGGGTCAACTAAAGACTTATGTATTTTAGGTAAAATATATATTACAGGTGTAATAGGAAAATCGACAATCAAGAATCTCTCCAAATCACCATCAATTATGCCGCCAGATACAGCTTCAGTAAGAATGCCCTTGATCAAGCGAGCAATCTCAAACTTAGGATCAAAGGCAACAGGAGTATATACATCGGTATCCGAAAGTTGTCTCTGAACTTCCGCTATATACTTGACAGTATCCATAATCACGGTAGCACCACCCTTATCCGCAGGCTTAATAGTAAGGCTCTGGTCCAAACGAACTTGGGCCAGAGCCTCACTCTCAGCACTGGTCAGATTAGGGTATTTGAGAACAGAAGGGGCAGTGTTCTGTTTTAAAGACAGAACATCCCTATTAACAGCAGAAATAAATGTATCAATAGCTGGTGAATTGACAACTGGTACAAAATTACTTCTATTATTTAAATGTAGCTGTTTCAACGACAATTCGCTAGAGCGTATGTTAGTATCAACGGCCTGATCCTTAAACAGAACCTTTAATTTGATGGAGCGAAAAAAGGAATACAGATCTCTATCTATCTGGAACCAGTCTGCTTGCGAACTGGGGCAAAATGACAACCCCTTAGAAAGCGCGCTCACCTGGGATGTAGTGAGAGTCTTAGAGGAAATATTGACTACATTGGTTTCTTTCGTAAGGCAAGTGTTCTGGCGGTGGGAGGGTGTGTCCTGCTGTCTATTGATCATGACATGGGTATCTCGGTTGTCTCTCACTTTCTACGTGATTCTGCATATACTTTTGAGTGCCAGTCCTTTATTATTGATCTTTTGAATATTATTTTACGCCAGAATTATTTCTTATTTCAGGATCAATTTTATGTGCAGAAAAAGGGCGTGGCTATGGGGTCTCATGTAGCCCCTACTTATGCAAACATGTATATGCGCCATTTGGAGGAGGACGGCGTCTCTGTCTCCCACCACTTCGCCCATGTGGTGAGGTGGTGGAGATACATTGATGACGTCTTCCTCCTATGGCATGGCTCACTGGATGAGCTTTTGTCCTTTCATACTTTTTTGAACCAAATAGATCCACATGTGAAATTTACACTAGTACACTCTGATACAAGTGTGCAGTTTCTCGATACCACGGTTTCCTTGGAACATTGGTGATCAGTTAGTACATTCAGACGTGATGCCCTCTAGACAGCCTAGACAGAGGCTATTACACCCCCAAAAAATGGGCTGTTTTCCCTGCCTTTCTTGTGTAAATTGCCGCCTCATGATAAAAGGGAACCAGTTTACTCATCCAGTTACTGGACACATTTACACAATACGTCATTTTTTGACGTGCAACTCTTCATTCGTCATTTGCTTGTTAACTTGCCCTTGTAATCTGTGGTATGTGGGTGAAACCACTCTGGATTTAAAAACTAGACTCAACTACCACAGATATACAATTCGCAAGAAAAGGTTGGATTTGCCTGTCTCTAGACATTTTGTTGAACACAAACATTCTGAACATCAACTTCGCTTTAAAATAATAGATCATGTCCCCCCGCCACGATGTGGTGGTGATCGAGTCAAGTTGTTATTGAGTAAAGAGCTCCAGTGGATACATAAATTGTCCACGTTACATCCGCTAGGTTTAAATGCGGAATATAAATTGAATGTATTACTTTAGGAGGTTTGCCCGATTGCCCTGGGAATTTTTCCTGTGTTACATTTTTCCTGCGTATATGTTGTTCTTGCATTGTATTATGACCATACAAAAGAAAAAAAAATTTTGTTATGATACTTTATTAATTATATTTTTTTCTGAATATTTTTTGTAGGGTCCTGTGGATTGGGAGTGTTCAGTGGAACAATACGAGGACCAATCATCTCTTCACTGCACATTTATATGTCCGACTATGAACTTGTATTTTTTTTAATGACAAATGTACAGGAGATATACTGTATGTCTTATATATTTTAAATTGTGCCAGTATATGTTTTGGTAAATATACACATATATATGGGAATCGCGCCTTGGCAATGGAACATTGTGGTTATATCTACTGTGGATGTGTCTTTCTGTTTTTTAGTGGAGGGACATGTTTACGGTGATATGGAGCGTGAAATAGGGTCACACTTCGTGTGTTCACTGTTCACTGCCCCCACTTTGTCCAGTTGCCGTGATAATAGCGTTATTACCTATACAGGAGATCCCTGGTTGATCAAGTGACAAGAATCTGTCACCATCGGGTATATTACCACATCTAAGATGGCCACCGGTTGATAGCCTTTTATCTGCGCATGCGCACGGATTAAGGGCGCATTGCCAGTTTTCCTCATGGCGCCTCTGCTCGGGTTTGAGCCGGGGCGCATGTCTGACATGCGCAGTATGCAAGCCATTTCTTCCTGGATATGTACGTGTCGTTATGTGTCTTTGGACATGCGCAGTGAGGATTTAGAGACGCTAATATTGGTACCTCGTATTGCCCTGCCACGGACCTCCCTCATGATCCACGTGGACCAGGCTGGTTTACTGATTTATGTTTTTATCACTATGAGCAACACCTGTCACTTATCCATTAGGTTATTAGATTAATTGTACGTTATGCACTTTATATATGAACTATTTTTATATATTTAATCATGTACTGTACACTTTGCCATTGCGGTTTTTATAGGATCATGTTCACATTTGTGCTATCTTTGTATAATGTTTCACTTTTGTTGTTTTATTTTGTATTCATTATTGATTGATTAATTGTACACTTGTGCACTTTTTGCTTAAATACTTTGTACCTATTGCACACATTTGCTTGAGAAAGGCTCATGTTTTAGAGCCGAAACGTATTCATTATTGATTGATTAATTGTACACTTGTGCACTTTTTGCTTAAATACTTTGTACCTATTGCACACATTTGCTTGAGAAAGGCTCATGTTTTAGAGCCGAAACGTCGCATGGCCCACTGGGGTGAATAAAAGAGTTTTATTTTATTTATTTTGTGGTGAGTGCTGCCTTTTTTCTTTATATATTTATGATCCTAGTCAGATCATAGGCTTTGCACCCCATATTTATTGTTTTAGTGCTGCCGTTTTTTTTCCATATATATATATATATATATATATATATACAGTACAGACCAAAAGTTTGGACACACCTTCTCATTCAAAGAGTTTTCTGTATTTTCATGACTATGAAAATTGTAGATTCACACTGAAGGCATCAAAACTGAATTAATACATGTGGAATTATATAATTTACAAAAAAGTGTGAAACAACTGAAAATATGTCTTATATTCTAGGTTCTTCAAAGTAGCCACCTTTTGCTTTGCCTGCTTTGCACACTCTTGGCATTCTCTTGGTGAGCTTCAAGAGGTAGTCACCTGAAATGGTTTTCACTTCACAGGTGTGCCCTGTCAGGTTTAATAAGTGGGATTTCTTGCCTTATAAATGGGGTTGGGACCATGAGTTGTGTTGGGCAGAAGTCAGGTGGATACACAGCTGATAGTCCTACTGAATACATGGGCAGAGCAATATATATGGGGGCATTATAATAGAAGGGGAGACCATAATATACACTACAGGGGGCAATATACTGCAGAGGTAATTATAATACAAGTGACAATACAGAGGGGCATTATAATACAGGCCGGAGTAGTACAGGGGGCGTTATACAAATGGGCAATACAGGGGGGTGCATTACATGTACTGGCACTACAGGGGGCATTATAATACAGGGTACATTACAGTGGGTCTTGATAACCACATTGGGCACTGAATCGGGGCATTATAAATACTGGGGCTACTACAGAGGGCATTAACTACTCAAGACACTGGGTTTTTTTTTTACTGGTGGCTCTAAAGGGTGCTTTATAGAAGTGCTTCGTTACTGCTGGGGGCACAATAGGGGGGAGCCTTAATGCCCTATGGGGCATTATTAATACTGGGGGTCATTACTATCAATGGGGTTGCTATTGGGGATACTTTAGGGAGCACTATTACAATTGAGGGCAGTCTATGAGCTATTCGGGGGGAGAATATTTGTGGCACTATTATTTCTACAGTATAGGGTTTGTGGGCAATGGGGAGCACAGCAGGCACTGAATTGGGGGTAGCAGCAGAATGACAGTGTTGGGGCACTGGAGGGGGAGGGGATATGATGTAAAAGTAAGAAACCTAAGATGTCTGTGTTTCAACCATTTAATTTTTTGCATCAGGCAACAGAAAGGCTAGAATCGGCCCTGGTTATGCCATTTCTTTTTTTTAGGTAGGTTCACGTCTCTGTTTAAGTGATCTAACAGGCTGTTTCGGATATTGCTGTTCACCAACATATCTTGTTACATACACAGATAATGTTCATTCTGCTAACATGAATAGCACATAATTAGCCCCTGATCATACTGCCAAGCCTAATAATTATTTTAACTCTTTTAACTGTATCTTCTCACCCACCACATCCCACCTGCATACTGTTATGCTAGAATGTTCTTAAGCAGTTTGGAAACTCGTATACGTGACAAGATGAATTCTGTTACATTAACTATAACACTCAGTTCTTTTTTGAAGGAGGATTCCGTGTCTTGTCTTTAACATAAGTAACTGCAACACTTACCAGTCAAAATGCGCAAAATATCCTTAATAAATGTTGAAACTGTCATTTATCGTTGTTGAAAACTGATCATGAATACATAAAATGATCACTTACTGGAAATGTTAAGTGTCGCTTGACATTTTCTTATACAGATATGTATGTCAGTATGATAATACTTGCAATTGAAAATGGTGGCCTAGCGACAATGACCATGCAGATTGGCATGTCTATCAGAAACCTGTAAGTAGTTTGAAAATCTGCTATGTGTAAATGGACCTTTACGTACAGCTCTCCTCCAGTTGATCAGAGGTTGTGCTTCCTCATATTAGTGAGTGCTGCCACCATTTTAGAGTGCAGGCAGCTCTGTATTTATATTGCTTCCATTGACTTGGGAACCATATGAATATTGTATGTACGTATACAGTGATCTCCCCCATGTAACAGCTACAGGCAGATGGAATTTTATCATCTAACTCTATGGTTGTATGAAAGAAAAGAGGATATTAAGAGCTTTATCTCACAAAGAAATGATAGCGACTGACACCTATTTACAGTACATAAATCATTAATGTTTGTAGGGTATTCTGCTGGCTCTGCTTAGCAAATATATTTATATATTTCTGTATAAATTACATAGAAATTGTACGTTTTATCAAAAAGGAAACACGTCTGCTGTATTGGTATGCTGATAAGCTTACATGCTACATCCTTAGAGGGTCGTACACAACTTCACTGTGTGATTTAGAGGGCATACCATGGATTTTTTAAAATCCCCAACATACTCCATTCTTCTGAGGATTTGCTGCTGATTTCATACACTGTATTAAATGCCCTAATATAGAAATTCAATGATAATGCACTGGGTTTGCCCCTGAGACCAGTCCATTTTCAAGCTGCTTCGCATAACTGACTGGGATTTGTCCAGGTCTCTACCAGGCAGCACATAAATGAGGATGGACAGCCTGGCAACCACTAGAGGGGAATAGGTTGAACCAGCAGTATAGAAGGGGACTAAGCTACAAGCACTGTAAATGTTTCTATTCCTGCGTAAGGAAAGAAGGCACTGATCTGTAAAAGGTGGATCTTGTGAGGACTACTAGAAAAGATCTGTAAGGGAGAAAATGTTTCCCCTTCAGAAGTTTTCCTTTAATTTGTTTGAAAGGAATCTTCACCAATACTCTTTAATTGCCCTCGAAATCTTTGACTTTTGAACTGGTTTGCATCTTTTTTTCCCTTGTTTTGGTAGTGCCATCTTCTGCACTATGGTACTATATATGGGGCTACACCATAATTGTAATCGTAATATAGTCTTTTACTTGAGAACCTTGAACATCCTTGGGTTAAAATCAGCTGCACAGTCACATTACATAAAGCAGAATATTCTTTAGAAAGAACATGTACTTTGTAAAATTGGCTTAATTGTTATCTTGGTAAGTAGATCATTAAGTAAGGAGTAAAGAGTGTCTTGCTTTAGGCAATGACATCTAAAGAAAATGTTAGTGTTTTAATGTATGTGTTCTACAAAATGTAATCCATGTATTGCCGGAGGCTGTTGAGCAATCTGTGTTGATTCTGCTTGGAAATGAGATGGAAGCTAAGCATGCATACGAGTCTAAGATTATTAAGACACAGTGGAAATCAACAGTTATTTGTGCCTGATGCCCAAAGCTGTCAGACATCTATCTGCACATGAATGGTGCCAACAAATGCTTGATAGTGGGAATTTAAAGCCACCTTTATACTAAATAGCTGCATTTTATTTCAAGGGAACTGTGAACCTTTCATAGGGCAGCATAAAGCAGTGCAAGATTTCAGCAGTCTGTCACTTATGTGTAAACATGAAGTAAATCTTTTATACTTACAGTGGGGAAACAAATATTTAGTCAGCCACCAATTGTGCAAGTTCTCCCACTTAAAAAGATGAGAGAGGCCTGTAATTGACATCATAGGTAGACCTCAACTATGAGAGACAAAATGAGAAAACAAATCCAGAAAATCACATTGTCTGATTTTTAAAGAATTTATTTGCAAATTATGGTGGAAAGTATTTAGTCACCTACAAACAAGCAAGATTTCTGGCTCTCACAGATCTGAAACTTCTTCATTAAGAGGCTCCTCTGTCCTCCACTCATTACCTGTAGTAACTTGTTATCACTATAAAAGACACCTGTCCTCAAACACTCACACGCCAAACTCCACTATGGTAAAGACCAAAGAGCTGTCGAAGGACACCAGAAACAAAATTGTAGACCTGCACCAGGAAGACTGAATCTGCAATAGGCAAGCAGCTTGGTGTGAAGAAATCAACTGTGGGAGCAATAATTAGAAAATGGAAGACATACAAGACCACTGATAATCAATTACAGGCCTCTCTCATCTTTTTAAGTAGGAGAACTTGCACAATTGGTGGCTGACTAAATATTTGTTTTCCCCACTGTACATCTTAACCTTCTAACATGTACGCCACTAGTTTAAAGCTCCTGCCCCTGCAATATAGCAGGACCTGGAAGGGGACCCTAGGAGAAGACAGAAGTGGTTTATTACAACTACTCCTCTTCTCCTTTCCTAGACAGATTGCGCTCGATGAGTGCCATGCAGTGAACAGAAGAAGCCGCTTCCTCAATCAGTCAATTAGACCTGGTGATCACATGATCGACAGGTGTTCTCAGGCATAACAGAGCAGCTGGGTCTTCGCAGACCAAGATCGGCTCTGCCTGTGTAAAATACTAACACATATGTTACCCCAAACAAAACCGGACCCTTGCAGCTAATCGGGCGAGCGCAGCTCCTGCGCCCGCCCGATCAGAACCCCGTACCAGTACGGCGCTGGGACTTGTGTCTCGGCTTCCAGCAGCGTACATGTACTATCACAGAGCAGGTGCATTTATACGGAGACTTGATTACACACAGGTGGATTCTATTTATCTTCATCAGTCATTTAGGACAACATTGGATCATTCAGAGATCCTCAATGAACTTCTGGAGTGAGTTTTCTGAACTGAAAGTAAATGGGCCGAATAATTTTGCACGCCCCACTTTTCAGTTTTATTATTACAAAAAAAGTTTAAATGATCCAATAAATTTCATTCCACTTCACAATTGTGACCCACTTGTTGTTGATTCTTCACCAAAAATTTAAAATATTATATTTTTTTGTTTGAAGCCTGAAATGTGGCAAAAGGTTGAAAAGTTCCAGGGGCCGAATACTTTGGCAAGGCACTGTACTTATGTCTTTTTTTCAACCATATTAACTGTGTAACTGTGTGCTGCTTTCCGTTCCAGGGACAGAGAGATATCATCTTTCTCATGAAAAGTATTTATGGAAGTACAGGTAGGAGAAAAGGTTGAAGTAATTGAGGAAGCAGAAAAAACACTGCACTCTTTTTCCATTAATTATTCATTAGTAATGCATGACTTGAATTTTTAACAACTATTTTATTCTGCTGTCTGACCCCCTACGTTGAACACTTGTCACATTTTACAGTAATTAATTCTTTTATATTGAAATTCTAATCTAACCAATTATTGTTCCCAATGATATTCTTATACCCATATTGGTTAACCACATACCTTTGACTCATACTACAGTATTATCTATAGAAGAAAAGCATAATCTCCTCTTCATGGTTTAAAGAATAACAGGGAAAAAACACATGCAGTGGCGTTCATGCAATGCTTATGCCAGTAAAGTGTTACTTCATAGTATAGCCTTGTGTACATTATTTTTATTGTATCTGGCTTGTTCTGCTTTGACAAGTGTTTTTTTCAGTTGACCTCTAACTGCTGAATAAATCTCCCTCTGCATCACATTCAAATTACAGCCATGATATGACCTGAATGTAGTTAATGCTGGTCCACCAAGGCTTTTCTGAGATGCAAAGGGTCTTCTTCTCTAAAGGATCGCTCAAGTGTATTTCAGGTCTGTTTTCTTTTAATTTTGTTTCTCTTAACAGAAACAGAAAATGTTCACAGCAGGAGAAAGAAGGCGCATAAAAAATATTGCATATTATAGGTTAATTGTACATGGCTGCCATTCCTAATAAGCCGTTACTGAATGTGACATTACAAAAAACACATTCTCGTTATATTTCATGCCAGTATATTACAGTAAAAAGGGTGTGTTAATTAATGAAACTTTTTAGCATAAGTACAGAATCTGTACTTGGCAAATCTGTCCAGGTCACGGTTAGAATAGCCACTGCTTATTGGATGGATAATTGTGGAAAACCGCTTACAATGAAATATTGATATCCCATCATTGCATCCATGGTTATTTAATCTCTTCGATTGTCAGATGTTCTGTAGTTGAATGCAATCAATGCAGTTTCATAGTTTCAACTTAAAGGGAATCTGTCAGCTCCAACCCCCCCCCCCCTACAAACTACAGTAAGTGGTGCTGAGTTTGATTATATCATTTTTATCTACATACTTGCATTCTGACACTGTGCGCCCACAAACTAGCAGTGCAATATGCAGCGACAGGACTCCTGAGCTACAAAAAACTCAAAGAGAAATTCCTTCAATGCATTTTACTGCTGGTTTGTGGGAGTATGAAGATACAAATTACATAATTGGACTCTGCACCACTTACACTATGCACCTCTTACTCTAGTTTGGGGATGTTTTGAAGTTGACAGATTCCATTTAGGATTGTATCATCTCAAGCATTGGTGGCATATTACTAGAATATGCCACCAATGACTGATAGGTGTGGGTCTCACTTCTGGGAGTCTCTCAAAATGAAAGAGAGCAGACTGCACATGCATGGACACTCTCCATTCATTTTTATGGGATTGTTGAAAATAGCAGAGTGCTGGCTCAGTTATTTCAAACAATCCCATAGAAATTAATGGAGCAGTGGTCATGCTTGTGTGATGCACTTCCCATTCATTTTTATGGGACTTCCAGAAATAGCTGAGCACTCCAATCGCCTGTTTTCAGAACTCCATTAGATATGATCAGATGGCGGCTGCGCATGCACAGTCCGCTCAACTTCACTTTCCAGGCTTCGCATGCAGACTGCACAGGCGGGACCCACAGCTGTCAGACATTGATGGCATATCCTAGCCAGTACCTCTCCCTGTTGTTTGATTGGCAGTCCCTGAGATTTCAGCACTAGTATGGATTATGCAAGGGGAAACCAGGAGCACAGAAAGGAGCAACCATGCTGCACTGCACTGAAAACCTTACTTGTATAAAAACAAAAGGAAATATTTCTCAAAATTAGTGTACAGGGTTTTTCAAGAAATTTACAGCTATGTTTTAGGACCCTACCTTATATGGCAATATTCTTACATAGAAACTGATTTAAAGAGAGAAGCTGATGACATCTTCTTGGCAATATCTGCAAGGGAGATGTCATCATGGTGGCCTGAACCAAATTGAGTAGAACTCATGAGGAGACGTCACCTGTAGGTTACCAAATGGAAATTATTATTCTCCTGACTGTGTATGATGAGAGCTGTAGTCACCTGAATAAACTACAGCTGATGATGGGTGGCAGCATGCTGTTTTGTTAAACAACAACTCCTAGCACAAGCCGTACAAACTTATATGGCAAGAGCTGACTTGACTACTCAAATGGCATCTGTACTGAACTTTTAAAATCTGGTGATGTATTTATGTACTGCGCACGGTTCTAAAGCTTTATTTAGTAACATAGTTTATAAGGCCGAAAAAAGACATCTGTCCATCCAGTTCAGCCTGTTTTCCTACAAGGTGATCCAGAGGAAGGCAAAAAACCCCTGTGAGGTAGAAGCCAATTTTCCCCACTTTAGGGAAAAAATTCCTTCCCGACTCCATTCAGGCAATCAGAATAACTCCCTGGATCAACGACCTATCTCTAGTAACTATAACCTGTAATATTATTACACTCCATAGTAACATAGTAGTAGCATTTATGTAGTGAACAAGGTTCTGGTGCTGTATTTGACTTGTGGATTTGGTTCTGATGCTGTATTTGACTTATGGGTTTGGTTCTGGTTAGAGATGAGCGAATCATTGAAAAAATTATTCGCCGAACTTTTCCTAAAATTCGTATATTCGACGAATATATTCGTTGTATTTGCGTACAAAATATACGTTATTATGTGCTATTAGCGAACATTCGCTCACTAATAACGAACGTTCATTTACAAAATGTACGCAACTTCTTCGAAGACGTACGCATGAGCGTACAAATAGCTTACGAATCTCAGTGTACTATTGTCTAAGCGATTACGTAATACACAGGCACGTACGAGGAGAGGCCGCGGCGTGCACTCCTCAGAGGCAGAGCGAATATTCGAGACATATATATGGTAAATAGTGCAAATACATTATTATAAGTATAATATAAACATTTTAAATATCACCTACCTAGTATGCTCACGGACATGTTTAAAGGGTTTCTGTCACCAGAAATCACCCTATTAAACCAAGTGTCATTTGCAATGAGCAAATGACACTTGATGACAGTAATGTTAGTCTCATATTTCTCCGTCCAGCAGTTTAGCCAAAAAATACGTTTTTATAATATGCAAATGACCTCCCCTAGGTGCAGTAGGTGACGCCTCTTACCACGCCTCCGTAGCGCTGATTGACAGGGCCTGGCAGCCAGCTCTTTCGGCTCCCGGCCCTGTACGATCCCGAAATCCCGCGCCTGCGCACTGCGGTAGTACATCCGCGCACGCGCGTTGAGAGCCGGCGGCCGCCCGGGTCCCGGCTCCTTCAATGCTTACGAATTATGGAAGCGCTCACTGGTATGTATTAGGTGCCGGGAGAGAGGATACATACTCACTCTCCTGCGCTGAAGCTCCGCTCCGGGTCCAGTGCTTCCTTGTCTTCTCCTGCCGGCACTGCACCGTCCTGACCCCGTACAGCGTCAGGACGTAGTATGCGCACGATGACCTGACGCTGCATATTGGGGTTGAGTGGGCTGATATGGGTGCTGATGGGGGCTGAGTGGGCTGATTTGAGGTCTGATGGGGGCTGAGTGGGCTGATTTAAGGTCTGATGGGGGCTGAATGGGCTGATCTGAGGTCTGATGGGGTCGGAAAAGGTGATCTGAGGTCTGATGAAAAATATTTTTTTCTTATTTTGCTACTCTAAAATCTGTGGTGCGTCTTATAAAACGAAAAATACAGTAACTGTGTTGTTAGCGCATTATTACAAAATTTGGGGCCCCACTTTTGATTTTGCCCAGAGCCACATTTTGTCTAAAACCGGCCCTGGCTAGGGGGGTGACTGTGGGGGATTGTATGCCGGGGAAGGGGGGGGGGGGCGACTGTGGGGGATTGTATGCCGGGGGGGGGGCGACTGTGGGGGATTGTATGCCGGGGGGGCGACTGTGGGGGATTGTATGCCGGGGGGGCGACTGTGGGGGATTGTATGCCGGGGGGGGGGGGCAACTGTGGGGGATTGTATGCCGGGGGGGGGGGCAACTGTGGGGGATTGTATGCCGGTGGGGGGCGACTGAGGGCCATATTCATTGGGGCTTGGGCCCCGGATCTTTTGAGACCCTAGCAACGCCCCTGGGCTTTGTACTGGTGCTGAATTCATGCAGTGAACTTGGTTCTGTATTTGGCTTATGGGTTTGGTTCTGGTGCTATATTTAGGTTGATTCTGCAGCTTATAGACTGGTGCTGTATTCATGCAGTGAACTTGGTTCTAGTGCTGTATGTATGTAGTGATCTTGGTTCTGGCACTGTATTTGTGTGTTAAACATGCATCTGATGCTATACTTCAATCTAATACTATCCATTCACATCTCAGGTCAAGCCACTGTCACAGATTCTGTTAAAAAAGACCGGACAGAAAGGTCTTGCATGCAAGACTTTTTGTCCAGTAAAGAAGTAGCATCCTGAGCAGACCCCATTATAGTCTATAGAGTCTCTTCAGCTCAGGAGTTGGTAAATTTTGCCCCTCTAATGACCATGCTATTGCTATGGACTCAATCATGTCCTGTATCTGGGATTACACATGTGTGTATGATCCCAACATGAAAACACAACCAGCTGCTGCCTTTTCATGATTTAAAGCCCATTTATCTATACCGAATTTATATGGTAGGTGGAGTTAAACAGATTAAGGGTGGGCCACTACAGATGGGCCAGTGCTGTGTGCTGGCCCCCAAGGCTAAAATTTGCTAGCTAGCTACTGTCCCCATATATAATGCACCCACATATAATGCACTCCTTCTCTAGAATTATGCCCCCATATATAATGCTCTCCCTCCCTGCAGTATAATACCCGCATATATAATGTTCTCCACCCTTGTAGAATAATGCAGGCCAAGATGAAGGGTAGACAAATGTAAGCGCCCGACTAGGGCACCACCTTGCTACCCCCAGGGAGATGCAATTTTGTCAGTTAAAAAAAAATAAATAACTTTGTAATCCTAACTAATGAGCACTTCCATTGTGGAAGCTCTCATTAATACACAGGAGCTTCATGCCAGGGAGCCATGAATGTATTATTGCTATTATTCACCTCTCCTGGGTTTCTTCCAGCTGCTCTCTCTTGACTTAGTACAAAGCCATGTCATAGTGAAGTGCACATAAATGCACCCTCTGACCTGATGGTGTGTAGACGTCATGTCACAGTACAGAGAGGCAAGAGAAGCCGAACTGCAGAGTGACATAGCTGTCCGGAGCTGGATCTGCAAGGATCTGAGGTCCGCAGGGATCTGGAGGGGTCAGATCTGAGTGATCTAAGGTCTGCATATATCTGAATGGGGGGATCTGATCTGAGGTCTGCTGGGATCTGAGTGGGGGGTTCTGATCTGAGGTCTGCTGGGATCTCAGTGAGGGGTGGTCTTATCTGCAGTTTGCAGAGATCTGAGTGGGGGGTCTGATCTGAGGTCTGCAAGGATCTGAGGGAAGAGGATTTAGGGGGGCACTTGAATTTTGGGGTCTGATCTGGTGTCTGCAGGGATCTGATGATTTAGAGACCACAACAATTTGTAGTCTGATCTGAGGTCTGCATTTAATGGAAGGACACATGATAGTGGGGTCTGATCCTGTGGTCTGTATAAATTTGGGGTCTTTTCTGGGGTTTGTATGACTGTGGGGCTAATGTGGGGTCTGTATTTCTTTTAGGGTCTGTCAGGAGGTCTCTATTAATTTTGGGGACTGGTCTAGGGTTTGATGCCTAAATTTTGTTTTTGGTCTGATCATTTTCTAGTTTCTAATTCTAATTTTCTCTAGCCTTGTCCTTTGGCTCTGCCCAGGGCACCAAAATACTTTGTATTGTCCCTGACCCTTCCCCGGCTCACAACATAGAGGACCCCTCACAACAAGTAGGACCAGGGGCGGACACAGACAGCAGAGAGCCCCTGTGCAAAGAATGTGCCTGCCCCCCCCTTCCCACAAGCCCTAACGTATGGTGTCCTAACATTTCATACAGCAATACAAAACTTACGAAACATACAGGGTAAGGCTACTTTCACACATGCAGCGCTATGCTCCGGCAGAGAATGCAAGGAATTGGCCGGACACAAACTCAGGCATGCAGTGGTTTGTGTCCCGCTAATTCTCGGCATTTTTGCCAGATTGTGACCGGATCTCTGCCGGATCCCATTATAGTTAATGGGGCCGGTGAGCATTCTGCATTCAGAAGTGCCGGAGCCGATGAGTTCTGGCAGGCTGTTCTCTGCTGGGACAGCCTGCCAGAATTACTAACTCAGATGTGAAAGTAGCCTAATACAGCGCCACATACCTTTTACATCCAGTGACGTCTCCTTAGATGTAGATGTTCTCTGTCCTCATCTTCTCCTTTCAGACCAGACCACCATGATGATTTCTTTCAGCCATCTCTTCTCTCTGCAGTGTATGACAGAAATCTTAGTTTCCTACTTTTCCATCATTCTCCCACCTTCTTGAACACCCCATCCTGCCACCCCCAATACTATACTATACTTCTCCCCAAAACTATACTATACAGTCCTCCTGCAAATACTAGTTACACACAGATACTACCACATTCAGTAATTATTGGCACACGGTGCTCTAAAAATTAACTGTGCCCAGGAAATTGTGCCCTTGACACTAATAGTGCAAACATATTGTCCCCTAAAATAACTCTGCTAAGCTGATACCGTGACAGGGTGCCCCCATAGTAATAGTGATCCCCAAAGTCCCAATAGAAATTATTAATGCCACCAGTAGAGCCAATGTTCCCATAATGCCCTCATAACCTGTGCAAATGCCCCCTACTGTGTGCCCAAAAAGTCCTCTTAGTGCCCCCTGTTGAGCCACATAGTGCCCTATAATTTGCGCCAGTATAAAATACTCCTATATAGTGCCCCCATAGTGCTTCTCCCCTTGTCCCCATGGTGCCTGACATAATGTGCGAGTATAAAATGCCCCCTAATGTGTGCCAGTATAATGCCCTGTATAATGACCCCAATAGTGCTCCTCTCCTCCCCTTCTCCATAGTGTCCTCCATGTATGCCAGTATATAAGATAGGGCCCCCAGTAGATGCCCCCATAGTGAATCCCCCTTCTCCATAGTGCCCCTAATGTGTGCCAGTATATAAGATAGGGCCTCCATAGTGCCCCTAATGTGTGCCAGTATATAAGATACGGCCTCCATAGTGCCCCTAATGTGTGCCAGTTTATAAGATAGGGCCCCCATAGTGCCCCCTATGTGTGCCAGGATATGAAATAGTGCCCCCATAGTGCTCTTCCACCTCCATAGTGCCCCACTATGTGCCAATATATAAAATAGTGCCCCTCATAATGATCTTCCCCCCCCATAGTGGCCCCACTATGTGCCAATATATAAAATAGTGCCTCCTATAGTGCTCCTCCCCCTCCATAGTGGCCCCATTATGTGCCAATATATAAAATAGTGCCCCCTATAGTGCTCTTCCCCCCTCCATAGTGGCCCCACTATGTGCCAATATATAAAATAGTGCCCCCCATAGTGCTGCTCCCCCTCCATAGTGGCCCCACTATGTGACACCTCTCCCTCCCCTGCCCCGCAGCATTCATTTGTATCGCTGTCCTGAGGAAGCGCTCATCTCCATCCACAATGGAAGCGCTCATCTCTTCCTACCGCTGGCAAGAAGGGCCCCCCTCCGGCCCTGGGCCCCTGTGCAGCCGAACCGGCTGCACAGGCGGTATGTCCGCCCCTGAGTAGGACCCCTCACACCCCTAATCCATTCACAACACACAGGAGTGCCCCTCATTACTCGTTCACTCACAACATAGCATAAAGACACAGCTTCATACTGAGCAATACTCAGTTTTTACAGAGCAATCCAAGATCTGCAGCTTCTTCAGGTTGATTGGAAGAAAGGAGGCTGAGATGCTTGCCCTCCATCTGTTCTCAGTTTCTCCTCTCCCTCCCAATATCCAGAAGAGAAGTTGCAATCTGGCAGTACTGTGAAGACATCATGCTGTGAGTGGCACCTCCTCTGACTGGGAAAATGCTGGGCCTGGAGGTACTTGATAGGTGAGGGGGTAGAGGGCAAAGTGTGAACTCACATCATCACTAGTTATTTCCGTTGTTCTGCTTCAGAAAATAATTGAAGTGTCAGCATATAACTATGAACAGAGCTAAACAGACTCCATTGACTACAATGAGTCTGTTCACTTTCAGTTTGGGAACCTGTTTTTTTTTTACCAGACAAAAGAGTGATGCATGTGCAGCAAGCCCCTGAAGAGCTAATGCTGAGGATAGAAGCGGTTGTGGCCCTGATGAGATATTTCACGGTGTCCCCGTGAGGCAGTTGCTCCCTGGGGATCAGTGCAATGGAAAGGTGGTTTGAAGAATCAGGCCACAAGTAAAAGTATAAAAGTTTCTCTTTACTTCCAAAATATAACTTGTCATCTATCCAGCAAAGTGCAATTTTGTCACCGGATGATGAGGTATGGTGGCTGGATAAGTGATAATAATAATATTTATTTATATAGCGCGATCATATTCGGCAGCACTTTACAATTCAGAGGGTTTGTACAAAACAAAAGACATCACAACGTAACTAATATACAACTGAAACACTTTTATGAGGAAATGGGGGTGACATAATAGGTAGTTGATTGTGATTGCAGCAATTGAGCCATTTTTGTACTGAAAGCAGTAGGGTAGGCCAATCTGCTTTAGGTGTGTGGACTGTTAGAAAATCGAGTTCAGGTCTAAGGAATTGGGATTTGGGGGAGGGGTTACTCAGGGAACAGTCAGTTTAGGAAGCATGATAATACTGTCTGAAAAGATGTGTTTTTAAGGCATGTTGCAGACCGAAATTGAAAAAGAGAAGTTTCATGGACTATCAAGACGAATGCAATGGGTCCTTTGAGATTAAATGAGAAGAACAATTTAGCAGTATTTGTATAATTTTGTTTTTGTACTCTGATTTTTATTTGAGTTGTCTTATGTAGTCATGGTGACGTAGCTGGTGTGTAGCTGGGGTATTTTACGTGCATATGCCAGCGTCGTCACGATGAGGCCTGAGTAAGCGCAAAACGGCTGTTGCCTTATGCTGTGCTGTACCCGCATCCACCATGTTTTAATGGAACAATAAAAGCTGCAGAAAGAATACTGGTGAGTGCCGCCGTTTTCTTCTATCTACATGATGTTGATTCAAGAGTTGAAGCTGTGGGTCAGATGAGCACCGCCATCGATCACAAACAAATTAACGCAAGAGTAGTCCACATATGTATATGGTCCACTCTGGGCAGTGCCGACCGCCTTTCTACATATTTGCGATCCTGCTAGGTTGTAGGTACTTTAATCCCACACCGTATATGTATGGCACCCCAGACTAAAGCCCAGCACCAAGCGATATATATGCACAGAGCTTGATGGCTGTCATGTTAAATTAAATGTTATAGCAATATACATGCAATAAAAACGTGGTTCATTTGGACTAACATGCCCATTAGCTTCCCTGCTCCCTTCGTTCTCTCAGTACCAGGGAAGTGATCTCACAGAGAAGCAGGTGAAGAACCCAAGGCCTTTCATTACTCTCTACTTCCAAATTCATATATATATATACAGTGCCTTGCGAAAGTATTCGGCCCCATGGAACTTTTCAACCTTTTGCCACATTTCAGGCTTCAAACAAAAAAAAGATATAACATTTTAATTTTTTGGTGAAGAATCAACAACAAGTGGGTCACAATTGTGAAGTGGAACGAAATTTATTGGATCATTTAAACTTTTTTTGTAATACTTTGTTGCGCCACCGTTTACTGCGATTACAGCTGCAAGTCACTTGGGGTATGTCTCTATCAGTTTTGCACATCTAGAGACTGAAATTCTTGCCCATTCTTCCTTGCAAAACAGCTCGAGCTCTTTGAGGTTGGATGGAGAGCGTTTGTGAACAGCAGTTTTCTGCTCTTTCCACATATTCTCAATTGGATTCAGGTCTGGACTTTGACTTGGCCATTCTAAGACCTGGATATGTTTATTTTGAACCATTCCATTGTAGATTTTGCTTTATGTTTGGGATCATTGTCTTGTTGGAAGATAAATCTCCGTCCTAGTCTCAGGTCTTTTGCAGACTCCAACAGGTTTTCATCCAAAATGGTCCTGTATTTGGCTCCATCTTCCCATCAATTTTAACCATCTTCCCTGTCCCTGATAATGAAAAGCAGGCCCAAACCATGATGCTGCCACCACCATGTTTGACAGTGGGGATGGTGTGTTCAGGGTGATGAGCTGTGTTGCTTTTACGACAAACATATAGTTTTGCATTGTTTCCAAAAAGTTGGATTTTGGTTTCATCTGACCAGAGCACCTTCTTCCACATGTTTGGTGTGTCTCCCAGGTGGCTTGTGGCAAACTGTAAACAAGACTTTTTATAGATATCTTTGAGAAATGGCTTTCTTCTTGCCACTCTTCCATAAAGGCCAGATTTGTGAAGTGTTCGACTGATTGTTGTCCTATGGACAGACTCTCCCACCTCCGCTGTAGACCTCTGCAGTTCATCCAGAGTGATCATGGGCCTCTTGGCTGCATCTCTGATCAGTCTTCTCCTTGTTTGAGATGAAAGTTTAGAGGGACGGCAGGGTCTTGGTAGATTTGCAGTGGTCTGATACTCCTTCCATTTCAATATGATCGCTTGCACAGTGCTCCTTGGGATGTTTAAAGCTTGGGAAATCTTTTGGTATCCAAATGCGGCTTTAAACTTCTCCACAACAGTATCACGGACCTGCCTGGTGTGTTCCTTGGTCTTCATGATGCAGAACCCTGAGACTATCACAGAGCAGGTGCATTTATATGGAGACTTGATTACATACAGGTGGATTCTATTTATCTTCATCAGTCATTTAGGACAACATTGGATCATTCAGAGATCCTCAATGAACTTCTGGAGTGAGTTTTCTGAACTGAAAGTAAGTGAATAATTTTGCACGCCCAACTTTTCAGTTTTATTATTACAAAAAAAGTTTACATGATCCAATACATTTCCACTTCACAATTGTGACCCACTTGTTGTTGATTCTTCACCAAAAATTTTAAATGTTATATCTTTTTGTGTGAAGCCTGAAATGTGGCAAAAGGTTAAAAAGTTCCAGGGGGCCAAATACTTTCGCAAGGCACTGTATATATAGATATAGATATTTAGCTGCGAATCCAAATATTAGGTGATTCGCTTCGGCTTTGTACGCATTCGCTACGTAGTTTGTCCTATAAATTATACGCTATTGCTGCGTATAAGTTACTGTATACGCTGTTGCGTACGAATTCAATTCATTAGCGAACTTTTACTGTTAGTTCGTTTATCGTGCGCAAAAGCCCGGGAAGAAAGCGGTCACCTGACCTAGTGGGCAGGGCTTGCTCAGGCTCGGTAAGCCAGTGACGCATCACTTCTTCTGTCTGTTTTTGGGTTCTGATATGAACTTGGTTCTTTGTTATTGGTTTTCAGAGTAATCTTGCCATTCTTAATATGGTTATGGTGCCCTCCAGTGGCTAAATATTGAATTGTATGCCTGTATGTTTGTATAGTTAAAAGGATTGTCTCACTTCAGCAAATGTCATTGATCATGCAAAGTTAATACAAGGCACTTACTAATGTATTATGATTGTGCATATTGCCCCCTTTGCTAGCTTGATTCATTTTTCCATTGCATTATATACTGCTCGTTTTCAGGTGTTATTGCCGTGTGCACACTATAGGAAAAAGCTGTGGCCTTTTTGCTGGCTGAGACCATGGGAGCACGCATCAGCATGCATGCAGAGCAGCTCCCATCTTGGCAACCTCATATCTGCACTGCAGCAGTGGTCGTAAGCCCTGTATAATGTGATGGAAAAATAAATTAAGGCTATTTTCACGCTTGCGTTTGCAGGATCCGTTTGTGAGATCCGTCACAGGCTCTCACAAATGTTCCTGAACTGATCAGTTTTGTCCCAATGCATTCTGAATGAAAATGGATCCGTTCAGAATGCATCAGTTTGCTTCAGTTCAGTCTCCATTCTGTTTTGGAGGCGGACACAAAAACGCTGCTTGCTGCGTTTTGGTGTCCGCATGAAGAAACTGATGCAAACGGATCCGTCATGACTCACAATGTAAGTCAATGAGGACGGATCCATTTTGTCTGACACAATAGAAAACGGATCCGTCCTCAATTGACTTTCAATGGAGTTCAAGACGGATCCGTCTTCTATGTAAAAGATAATACAAACGGATCCATTCAGAACGGATGCAGACGGTTGTATTTTCATGACGGATCCATTTGTGAGAGCCTGGACGGATCTCACAAACGGATCCTGCAAAGGCAAGTGTGCAAGTAGCCTAAGCCAGCAAAGGAGGCAATATGGAATTCACAATGCATTACTAAGTGCCTGACTTTGTCTACATGATAAATGACATTTGTAAAATGAGACAATTACTATGTACTAACCATGCTTTTTTGTTATTTTGAAAATGTAAAAGATGAAAATAAAACATTATTTTTTATTAAAATACAAAGGGCATGTGTCATCTTTAATTTTATGCTTTTTTTCCACATACAAACACATACACACACAAAAGGATCCATTTTTACCTAAAAAATCATAATCTATCCAAAACCAATACAAATTGGAGCACCGCCACATGTGAAGAAGATTAATTAAATCTGCAGTGGTCACTATACAGTTGGAGCAAAGGGGAAATCTTTCTCTGGTAAATTTCGCCAATCTCAAATAACAATCCAATTACAATAAGCACCTGAAAGGGATGCTAATAACCCACGTAATCAAATCAAATACAATATATAGGGTTGACGCTAAAACTTAACCTTTAATAGGTATATATAAGAAACTTAGGCCTACAACATATATACAAAGAAAGGTGCCCAAAAATAACAGTGCAGTAAGAAATGAATGCAGCCTTACCATACCACACAGACACACAAAGATAATGAGAAAGCCCTGATCTAGGGATGCTGGGTCTCTAACCACTACGTGGCCCTGAAAACCCCCTAACTGCATCCATACAGGGGTCTAAAACAGACACCCCGTTCGAAGAGCGAATTCTCACTAGGCTATCCCTCATACACTGTCCCTAGGGCGATAGTTTGACTGCCCAGCAATTCGTCAAGGGGAGGTGGATGAGGGAGCCCTAACATAACAGAAAATAGTTACGTCCCGTCCCGACGCGTTTCCTTGGTTTTAACCGACCAATTCCTCAGGGGACACGTTGTCAGATGACTGCACAGGAGCCAGCATTGATTCTCCGTCTGGACTCAGCAATAAAACTGAATGCGCCTTGATGTTCAGCGCTAATCCAGGAAGCAATGGTGAGGCATATGGCATCCACGCTGGCTTGTATGCCGCGTGGAGTTAAATACCTGTTTCCTGCTTAACATTCCCCCCGGCCCTCACATTGAGGTGGGAAGGGCCACACTTCCAGAAGCATGCCTGCATGCCGGGATGGACTCTGCTACATCGCGCGCCTCTTGCGCATGCGCCTTCAGTGCAGGAGCCGCGCACGCGCACTATGCAGTAAGCTTCCATTACCCTACAGCAACCCAATCAGGCATTTGTCCAAGGGTGTGTGTGGGAGGAGTCGGAGGTTCCAGTGACGTGTAGGCAACGTCATACTGGGCACCCCGCCTCCCATAGGCAACTTAACACTTCAATTGGCAACACTCGGTATTGGGGTATGAAAGATATTCATAATTATGACCCCCACATCAAGTGATCTAGGTATTTTGACAATAAATTCTTCATATAACCTGAGTATTGTAAGACAATATAGAGACTCATAAAGCCATACAGAGAGAACATCAACAATGGGGTATCATACTCCAAAATTCCAGTGTAATCAAAGGACCAATATGTAGAAAGTTTATCCAGCAGTGTTTATCATGCAAAGATGTACAATTGCTACTAGGTACATAAATGTATCAGAAAGATCTCTTAATAGAAGACCACCATCACTGCCTAGTTATTAACATGACATTAGGGTGCCAGGGGAATACTCAGGATATCATATGAAACATCCAAATAAAAGCTGTTCATTCAAGCCATTTGGGGAGCTGGTTTTTAATTCAAAAATCCACCAGCTCTCACGTTGGAGTATTCTTTTATCCCAGTCCCCCCTTCTGACAGGATATGGGATCAATTCGATCCCCATAAAACGGAGCGAGGATATATCTCCTCCATGATGGCTTCTCACATGTTGAGCCAGTGGAGTATCCCTCTGATGTTTGATGTCACTCAAGTGTTCACCCACACGTCTACGCAATTCTCTCGTGGTCTTACCCACATATTCGAAGTTGCAACCACAGGTAGCCCTATAGATTACACCCTTGGACCGGCAGTTGATAAAATCCTTAATCCTATAGATCTTTCCTGTGTTATTACTACAGAAGGTACGACCCCGTTCAATTTGGGGACATGCCACACAGCCACTACAGCGAAAACATCCAACTATTTTTTGTGGCCACCACTGTGGAGGTATTTTCTCTTCGCTGTAGTGGCTGTGCACAAGGCGGTCTCTCAAGCTCCGCCCTTTACGAAAGGTGATTTGTGGTGTACTAGAAATCACCCTTCCAATCTCTGGGTCCAGCTGCAAAATGCCCCAGTGTTTGTTAATTATCTGCCGCACCTCCGTGGTTGCTTCGTCAAATGTGGCAATTAGACGTACGGTGGATTCGGTATTCTGTGGATGTTTAGAATAAAGAAGTTGGCCACGGTCCGTATTCATAGCCCTCTGAAAAGCCCTCCTAAGGACCCTATCTGGGTACCCTCTTTCTAGGAATCTCATTCTCAGATCACTCGCTTGTTCCTTAAATTCTGAAATCAAGGAGCAATTTCTCCTAAGTCGTAGGTACTGTCCTACAGGGATTCCCTGCTTTAGGGGGCGAGGATGATGGCTTTCCCACCTAACAAGAGAATTGGTAGATGTGGGGTTCCGGAACACCTTTGTGACAATCTCCCCATCTCTGCCTTTGCTGATTAGGATGTCAAGAAAAGGCAAAGATTGTTGGTCAATCTCCGCCGTAAATCTCAGTCCAATGTCATTAGTATTCAGGGACTTCACAAAATCCCTGAATTGGTCCCTGCGGCCCCTCAACACCACAAATACGTCATCAACGCAAAAATAGCGGTACCACATGACGACGCTGCCTATGTGCGGAGGGGCCACATCACCAAAGACGTAATTCCTCTCCCACCAGCCCAGGAGCAAATTTGCATACGACGGGGCACAAGAACTCCCCATCGCGGTGCCCCTGAGCTGGTGGAAGAAGACGCCATCGAACAAAAAGTAGTTTCTAGTTAACACAAACTCCAATAATTGGAGCACCACCAAATTTCGCCAATGTACCAACATGCATGCCGAGTCCACTCGGCTTTATAGTTATACTAATTAAAATCCACCTATGGGGCAGACGGGGCTAGTCAGGAGTGCACTCGAGTGGACTCGGCATGCATGTTGGTACCTGCATCCCTGTATTAGTGGAGTCCTTTGAAGCACCAGAATCGTCAAAAGGCAGAGGGAATCCAGCATGCATGTGGAACCAACACCGCCTGATTATACAGAAGCCAAGGTTGACACATAAAAGGTAGGAAATAGTGTTAGGTTCCCGTCCTACAGAGATCACCTTGACGATTAGGTGGACGGGCCTAGATAATTTTGAACAAAATATATTTGCCAAGAATCTCTAATTTACTAAACAAGCATAGCATTAGCTTCAGAATACCTCATATCACTATGGCATTTTGTGCTTTATCTGGTTGGCAGTGTGCCGTTGCATTGTATGTATTTTCCTTTCCTTGTGCATTTAGCCATAGCAACATGCACCTGCGCACTGGGATGTGCTGACTGAAATTCCCCTTTTTTTCTTTGTAAGTTTGTACTAGAGGTGTGGCTACTCCATTTGTCATGCACTCCTGACTAGCCCCGTCTGCCCCATAGGTGGATTTTGATTAGTGTAACTATAAAGCCGAGTGTACTCGGCATGCATGTTGGTACCTGCATCCCTGTATTAGTGGAGGCCTTTGAAGCACCAGAATTGGCAAAAGGCAGAGGGAATCCAGCATGCATGTGGAACCAACACCCCCTGATTATATGGAAGCCAAGGTTGGCACATAACAGGTAGGAAATAGTGTTAGGTTCCCATCCTACAGAGATCACCTTAACGATTTGGTGGACGGGCCCAGATAATTTTGTACAAAATATATTTGCCAAGAATCTCTAATTTACTAAACAAGCATAGCATTAGCTCCAGAATACCTCATATTTCTATGGCATTTTGTGCTTGATCTGGTTGGCAGTGTGCCGTTGCATTGTATGTATTTTCCTGATCTAAATTGCATATACTTAAAAAAATGTCGAGCAGATTATATTCCAATTGAAATTTAGTAAATCTGTTTAAACCAGAACTATAAATATTACATTCACTCACATATTTATTCCCCCAAATTAAGGTAAACATATTGAACATATACAAGCCAAAAATAACTCTTAAAACTCTACCACAAGTTATGAATGAGAAAAAGGGTAGGAAATAATTTGGCATCAAATTTATGATTTTCTAAAGCCTCCATCGCAATATTTTCTCTTACCATAGATCTATAAAGAGCATGTATAGACTTTCCTAAATTATCGAGATCATCTAAATCCCATCCCTTCAATAATGTCACCTGAGATGCAATAAAGTACAATTTAGAGATGGGCACTTTCTATCCATCTTCCTCAACTTTAATCTGGAGCTTAACGAGTTTAACACAGTTTTATTCCCCCAAATGACTTCCTGCATGACACCATCAATAGTGTTAAACACAGAATACTTAAACATTATGGGTGCACTACTAAACATATATATCAGATAAGGCAGCGATATAATTTTCAACAATGCCATAAGGTCGTATTCAAAGATAATCTTGCCCAAATCTTAGCATTTTTTCTACGTTATTTCAACAATGGAAGTACATTTAAGTTCATTTAAGTCTGATATTCTCTTGGGCACAAAAATTCCCAAATAACTGAATCTGTACTGCATCCAGCAATGGGAAATTAGATTTAGATTCATTAATTCCTATCCCTGACAAACTGATCTAATACCTTTACTGTCCGATCCAAAGAACCTCTTGTGTCTCCCAAAAAAGGAGAACATTGTCTGCATGTTGCATAATCTTTTCCGGTTTACTATCATGTTTAAAACCATAAACCTATCTAAGCGAATTGACTCTGCATTTGATAACTAGGGAAAACAGCAGCGTAGACGAGGAACAACCCTGTCTCATCCCCCTTTCAAATTTAAATCTCTCTGATGTTTCTCCATTGACCAATGGAGATGCCACAGGGTCCCTATAGAACAAACCAATCCAATTAATTAAAGGGGTTTTCCGAGTTATATATTGTAGGTCATCAATATCAAATCGGCGGGGGTCCGACACCTAGCACCCCCGCCAATCAGCTGTTTGAAGAGGAGGCGCGCGCCGTATCAGCGCTGCCTCCTCTTCAATGTTTACATGCTGGCCATAACGGGGGTAGTGGTGAGTAGGTGTAATTACACCTAACCACCCCATTCATTTCTATGGGAAGAATCGCTTCCATACAACATAGAAACATAGAAACATAGAAGATTGACGGCAGAAAGAGACCACCTGGTCAATCGAGTCTGTCCTTTTATTATCCTTTTATTGTTATCTTAGGAAAGATACATGTTTATCCCAGGCATGTTTAAATTTAGTTACTGTAGATTTATCAACCACCTCTGCTGGAAGTTTGTTCCAAGCTTCTACTACTCTTTCAGTGAAATAATATTTTCTAATGTTGTTCTTGATTTGTCCCCCAACTAACCTCAGATTGTGCCCCCTTGTTCTTGTGTTCAGTTTCTTATTAATAACCCTTCCCTCCTGAACTTTATTCAGTCCTTTAACATAGTTAAAGGTTTCAATCATGTCCCCCCTTTCTCTTCTTTCCTCCAGACTATACATATTAAGAACTCTGAGTCTTTCTTGATAAGTTCTATGCTTTAGACCTTCTACCATTTTTGTAGCTCTTTGGACCCATTCTATTTTAGCAATATCCTTTTGCAGGTGAGGTCTCCAGAACTGAACACTGTATTCCAGATGTGGTCTCACTAGAGCTCTATACAGAGGGATCACAATCTCCCTCTTTCTGCTTGTTATACCTCTAGCTATGCAGCCAAGCATACAATTAGCTTTCCCTACCGCCTGGCTGCATTGGTTACTCATCTTGAGGCTGTCAGAGATGACTACCCCCAAATCCTTCTCTTCTGAGGTCTTTGGTAGCACAGAACTGCCAATAAGATACCCAGATAGAGGGTTTCTTCTCCCCAAGTGCATTATTTTACATTTGGAAACATTGAACTGCAGTTTCCATTGTTTTAACCACTTATCTAATAAAGATAAATCATTCTCCATATTACCAACACCTCCTGGAACATCAACCCTATTACACACTTTTGTGTCATCAGCAAACAAGCAAACCTTCCCTACCAAGCCATCCCTTATGTCACTTACAAACATGTTAAACAGAACAGGACCCAGAACAGATCCTTGTGGCACCCCACTTGTAACCAGCCTCTGCTCAGAATACACTCCATTAACAACAACCCTCTGGTATCTGTCCTTCAGCCAACTGCAGATCCACTGAACTATCCAGGGGTTAAGTCCAATTTTTGATAACTTCTCTATCAGCTCTTTATGGGGAACCGTATCAAAAGCTTTACTGAAATCCAGGTAGGCAATATCCACAGCACTACCTTCATCCAGCACTTTAGTTACATAGTCAAAGAAATCAATGAGATTAGTCTCACATGCTTGGCCCTCAGTAAAGCCATACTGGTTTGGGTCCATCAAGTTGTTTGTTGAAGTCTATGGGAGCGTACAAGTACGCTTCCTACAAGTCTATGGAAGCGATTCTTCCCATAGAAATGAATGGGGTGCTTAGGTGTAATTACACCTACTCACCACTACCCCCGTTACCGCCAGCATTTAACAGTGAAGAGGAGGCAGCGCTGATACAGTGCGCGTCTCCCCTTTAAACAGCTGATCGGCAGGGGTGCCGGGTGTCGGACCCCCGCCGATCTGATATTGATGACCTATCCTGAGGATAGGTCATCAATATATATAACTCGGAAAAACCGTTTAAAAAAAGGGACCAAAAGGGTCTCAAATAGTGATGATCGAGCACCCCAATGTCCAGGTGCTCAGGTGCTCTGGACGAACACTAGGTGGTGCTCGAGTGCTCGGCCGAGCACCCGAGTATAATGGAAGTCAATGAGAGAAGACCAGGCACCCCCTGCTTTGCAGAGGGGAGGGTGTCTGGGCCATAGGGAAACGTCAGAAAATGGTGGAAACACCACAGAAATGGTTAAGGAACAGCATGGGGAGGATTTCTGGATGCATCTTGGACACCGAAGTCGCTGCTATTAAAGATGATGTCCGACTATTATGCCACTTTTACAGAATGACAAAAATACCCCCCAAAAACCCAAGATAACATCGATTTTACAGGAAATATTGTTGGGAAACATAGATTTACTTGTACGTTCAGCGCAAGTGCTGCCAAAAATTACGCGGATGAGGCACTCCCATACAACCGGATATCATATAAAGGAGGGCCTCATTCACATTGTGGTATAATTGTGGGACTCCGACACTCATAAAGCCCTATGCACTAAGGGAAAGGGCTGCCAAAAATTACAAGGATCAGGCATTCCAATACACCCTTTATTACACATAAACGAGGGCATCATACACACCCTTTAAAAATTATCACTGATGGCCTGCTGCTGACACTCAAAAACAATAGGGGTGACATTCTGCTGCTGTGCAGACCGTCCAAAAAGTTTAAGGGACACATGCTGCTGCCACCACACCCCTAAGTTTCTTTTTTTGCTATTTGGCCGGTGCCCCCGCAGCGAGGTGTGCCGCGCCAGCCATTCCACTCTCGCTCTCTGCGGTAATTCCAGGTCCAATTGCATTTATCTAAGTTGCTGCACTTAAAAAGCTCGAAGTTTGATCTTAGGATCGATTTGGCTGTCTGCAGGGAGGTGAGCTAACACCTGTCGGAGCCCCTGCCTCTCGCTGCCTCCCCGATGCTCTTTGCTGAGTGCCCCGGGGGCCGGAATCGTTTACTTTAAAAATTTGAGTGTTCAAACCAGCCGGGTCGACTGAATACTTGAGCTCTGAATAATCGAATAGGACTCCATGCTGCTGCCAACCTGACCATCCAAAAAATTTAAGGATGACCCGCAGATGCCGAGCTGACCATAAAAAGAATGATATTTGATGTGAGATTCTGCTGAAGAGCAGACCGGAAAAAAAATTTAAGGCAGACATGCCGCTTAGCTAAACGTTTGAAACATTAGAAGTGACATGTAGCAGAGCAGAGTGTGTAAAACATTATGGTTGAGAGCCTGCTGACAGGCCAAAAAATTATGTTGCAGGCCCAGCTGGTGGACTTCGAGGGCAGCCTAATAAGCAGTTTCATATGATGGAGGAAGAGGACGAGAAGAGGAAGGGGTATATGATAATACTGTGTATTCAATACACCCTAAAAGCCAGATTTAAGCTTCCTTCATGTTAAGCCGCTTTCCTCTGATGGAGTAGAGAAGTCAGGGGCAATCCAAGCCTTGTTCATTTTGATAAGCGTCAACCTGTCAGCATTGTCAGTTGACAGGCGGATGCGCTTATCAGTAATTATGCCCCCAGCCACTCAGACAAAACGCTGGTGGCAGGGCAAGCCAGCACCTCCAAGGCGTAGAGCACCAGTTCGTGCCACGTGTCCAGCTTAGACACCCAATAATTATATGGCACAGAGGGATCGCTGAGGACGTTGACACGGTCAGCTAGGTACTCCTTTACCATCTTCCAAAACGTTTCCCTCCTTGTCACACTAGGCCGCTCATCAGGGAGAGGCTGCTGGCGGGGTGTCATAAAACTGTCCCAGGTCTTGGGCCTTGCCTTGTCGCCTTGCCTTTGTTGGAACTGCTGTGTGTTCCCCTCATCTCCCCTCCTCGGGTGGCCAAGGAACTATGTACTCTGCCTCCAGAGTTGTCAGATGGAAATTTGTGGAGCAATTTTTCGACAATGGCCTTCTGGTATTGCATCATTTTACTTGTCCTCTCCACCACAGGAATGAGAGATGGGAAGTTCTCTCTGGTGTAAACGTGGTATGCCTAGCCCATGTATCGGTGGCAACCATCTCCTCCTCCTCCAATTGGCGTTGAGAAGACGAATCGAGGGTGGTCTGGCTATCACCCTGTGTAGGCTCTTCCCCCATTTCCACCTCTTCCACACGCAGAGCATCGTGAGCAGCGAGCTTTTTAGTAGACACAGAAGTGGGATGGTTACGCTGATAATGGCATTATCGCCGCTCACCATCTGTGTAGATTCATCAAAGTTGCGTAACACCTCACAGAGGTCAGACATCAATGCCCACTCATCGCTTGTGAAAAGCGGAAGCTGACTAGAAAGGCGTGTTGCAGCTGGTATTCTACTACTGCTCTCTGCTGCTCACAAAGCCTGCTCAACATGTGTAAGGTGGAATTCCATCGCGTGCCCAGGTCGCACATCAGTCGGTGAGCCGGCAACCGCAAGCGCTGCTGTAGGTTGATTGGCGAGAGCCACAGCTCAGCCTGGTCCCTTATGCCATGCCACAGCTCTGCGGCGGTGTGGGGTTTATCACGCAGGCAAATAAGCTTCAGCACGTCCTGTTGCCGCTTACCGACTGCTGTGCTACACTGCTTCCAGCTACTGACAGAAGTCTGAGTGGTGCTGAAAGATGGCAATTCTGCATGGGAAGAAGTGGAGGAGGAGGCGGAGGTAGAGAAGGAGGGGTTGCAGCCGCTACTATAGGTGGCAGCGGAAATCCGGATGGAAGTAGGGCCCGCAATTCTCGGCGTGGGTAGCACCTGGGCCATCCCAGGGGACAACTCGCTCCCAGCTTCCACAACATTCACCCAGTGTGCCGTCAGGGAAATGTAGCGTCCCTGGCCACAAGCGCTTGTCCATGTGTCAGTTGTTAAGTGGACCTTGCCAGTAACTGCGTTGGTCAGGGCCCGGGTTATGTTTCCGGACACATGCTGGTGTAAGGAAGGGATGGCACACCGAGAAAAATAGTGGCGGCTGGGGACTGCGTAACAAGGGACAGCCACCGACGCCATCAGGCTGCGAAAGGCCTCGGTGTCCACCAGACTAAACGGCAGCATTTCCAGGGCCAGCAACTTGGAAAGTGGCGTGTTTAGAGCTATAGCCTGTGGGTGGGTGGCAGGGTATTTGCACTTGCGTTCAAATGCCTGCGGTAAGGACATTTAAACTCTGCGCTGGGACATTGAAGTGGACGTGCTGGCTGATATTTCCTGCGAAGGTCCAGGTGCAGGGCGGGAGACATCTGGGCCTGCGTCTTGGACAGCATGTAACAGAGGGGAAGAGGAGGCAGTGTTGTGACCTGCATACACAGATCGTGGAACTAGGTGTTCAGCCCACCTTTTAGGGTGCTTTGCTGACATGTGGCGGATCATGCTGGTGGTGGTCAGGTTGCCGGTGTTTACGTCCCTGCTCATCTTGGTACGGCACAGGTTACAAATTACAATCCGTTTATCGTCAGCACTTTCCTCAAAAAACCGCCAGACTGCGGAACACCTAACCCTTGGCAAGGGAGCTGGCCCAGGTTGGGTCAGCTATTTCGTCGTCCACCACCTTCTCTTCCACATCCTCACTCTGCTCCTCCTCCTGACATGGTGAACTAACAAGAACCTGACTTAACTGCGTCTCATCCTCATCCATAACCTCTTATGACACTAATTGCCCTTGACTTATTGGCAACTGTGTCTCTTCATCATCATCCACCTCGGGAGAAAATACTTGTCGTTCCCCACTGTCATCTTTTTCAGACTGTGTTTGCTCAATAGGTTGGGAATCAGGGCACAATATCTCCTCATGTCCCACTTCAAGCGGCCTTGGTGAGAGGCCAAAGCCAAGGGACGGTGATGAAAAAAGCTCCTCGAAATACCCCAATGTGGGATCTCTTCTTTGCCCAGACTCTGCATGGTGGGAGGAAGGAGGATCAGGGTGAGGATGTGGTTGCCCAGACTCTTGACTACTGAGACTGGACTTTGTGGAAGAGAGGGTGGTGCTTAACCGACTGGAAGCACTATCACCTGCTATCCAACTGACTACCTGCTCGCACTGGTGTGGCTGAGAGAGTGGTGTCTTGCGCCGCCCTGCAAACTGTGACATGAAGCTAGGAGTTTTGGATGACTTTGTTTCTTGGGCTCTGCCAGCAGGCACAGTTTCACCGCGCCCAGAGCCATGGCCTCTGCGTTCACCATCAGCAGTACTAATGCTCGTCTTGCGCATATTGTATAGTATATATGCAACTTGGTCACAACTACAGTACTGCAGATTTTTATTAACTGTAAGATCAGAAATCTTTAAACGAATGTCCAATATTCTGAATGCGTTAACGTTATAGAGCAGCAGCAAATGAGGAACTGTGGCCTAAATTAACGGTATTAAATGTGACAATGGATGTCAGCTACAGAGACTTTTGAACGGTTATAATACGCTGTGCACCTAGCGTTACTGGCATAGCACACCTGGGTTTTTTTTGCCACCCAAAAAAATAAAAAAAATACGTATTTCACAATGGACTTTGGTCCTTTTGGAACAGCAACAATCTTTCTACCTACCCAAATACTATCCCTATTGTTTAATTCCCTCCTTGGGAAAATTGAACCGCAGCAGCAAATGAGGAACTGCAGCCTAAATTAACGGTATTAAATACGGATGTCAGCTACAGAGACTTTTGAATGGTTGTAATACGCTGTGTACCTAGCGTTACTGGCAGAGCACACCTGGGGTTTTTTTGCCACCCAAAAAAAATAAAAACAAAAGACGTATTTCACAATGGACTTTGGTCTTTTTGGAACAGCGACAATCTTTCTACCTACCCAAATACTATCCCTATTGTTTAATTCCCTCCGTGGGAAAATTAAACTGCAGCAGCAAATGAGGAACTGCGGCTTAAATTAACGGTGTTAAATACAGATGTCAGCTACAGAGACTTTTGAATGGTTGTAATACGCTGTGCACCTAGCGTTACTGACAGGGCACACCTGGGTTTTTTTTTAACACCTACAAAAATAAAAAAAGATGTATTTCACAATAGACTTTGGTCTTTTGTGAACAGCGACAATCTTTCTACCTACCCAAATACTATCCCTATTGTTTAATTCCCTCCTTGGGAAAATTGAACCGCAGCAGCAAATGAAGAATTGCGGCCTAAATTAACGGTATTAAATACGGATGTCAGCTATAGAGACTTTTGAACGGTTGTAATACGCTGTGCACCTAGCGTTACTGTCAGAGCACACCTGGGGGGTTTTTGCCACCCAAAAAAATAAATAAAGACGTATTTCACAATGGACTTTGGTCTTTTTGAAACAGCGATAATCTTTCTACCTACCTAAATACTATCCCTATTGTTTAATTCCCTCCGTGGGAAAAATTGAACTGCAGCAGCAAATGAGGAACTGCGGCCTAAATTAATGGTATTAAATGTGACAACAGATGTCAGCGACAGAGACTTTTGAACGGTTGTAATACGCTGTGCACCTAGCGTTACTGGCAGAGCACACCTGGGGTTTTTTTGCCGCCCAAAAAAATAAAAAAAAGACGTATTTCACAATGGACTTTGGTCTTTTTGGAACAGCGACAATCTTTCTACCTACCCAAATACTATCCCTATTGTTTAATTCCCTCCGTGGGAAAATTGAACTGCAGCAGCAAATGAGGAACTGCGGCCTAAATTAATGGTATTAAATGTGACAACAGATGTCAGCGACAGAGACTTTTGAACAGTTGTAATACGCTGTGCACCTAGCATTACTGGCAGAGCACACCTGGGGTTTTTTTGCCACCCAAAAAAATTTAAAAAAAAGACGTATTTCACAATGGACTTTGGTCTTTTTGGAACAGTGACAATCTTTCTTTCTACCTACCCAAATACTATCCCTATTGTTTAATTCCCTCCGTGGGAAAATTGAACTGCAGCAGCAAATGAGGAACTGCAGCCTAAATTAACGGTAATAAATACTGATGTCAGCTATAGAGACTTTTGAATGGTTGTAATACGCTGTGCACCTAGCGTTACTGACAGGGCACACCTGGGTTTTTTTTGACACCCACAAAAATAAAATAAAAAACGTATTTCCCAATGGACGTTTGAACAAGGATAGTAACCCTGCCTATAGAAATTCTATCAATACGCAAATTTTATACATCAAGATGCAAAAGAATTACTGCGGGCTTAACAGCAGAAATTATAGCAAAGTATGTCAGGTATATAGTATACAGAGAGTGTCCTACAGCATGCAGCAGCACGTGTCATTAATGGCAGGCCACCTAGTGCTATTTTCACCACCTTTAAAGTACTCAAATATCAGTAAATAAAGGTTTGTGACAGATATAATGGCCCTTATAACAGCTTTTGGATCTTTTTGGAGCGATTTCTATCCCTGCCTAGCATGCTTCTCTCCCTACAGTGTATGTCCCTCCTTGCTGCAGCAGCGCTTGTGGCGTTAATGGCAGGCCACCTAGCACCCGATGACGCATTCCCGGCCAGCCAATCAGTGTAATGCCAGTAGCTAATTACACAATTAGCGTGCGGGCAGGTGACTCGAGCATGGCGCTTGAGCACACGCAGTACTCAGCCGAATACACTATTCGGCTGAACATGTTCCCTCAACACTAGTCTCAAACAAAAACATTCAACATACTCGAAAGGCACAAAGACCATTTCCAGCTTGTAAAGTAAACATATTCTTGCTTTTTTGAAGATATGCAACACACATGTTTTGGGGATTAACTTTCTCATATATATATATATATATAATATATATATTCAAAAAAAGGCACCAGCAACTCCCAAAAGAGCCACCCCCAGGATCTTATTGCAGTTTATTAAAGAGGTTAGCAACTTTTTGGCTACTTATGACAAATATGTTGGTTAGATAACTATGTGGCAATTGCTAATATAGCCTTTGTTGATATTCTGTGCTGTTTGCTATATTTCATAGGCCATGCCCCTTGTAAGACAAATCTTCAGTGCTGTCCTCACACAGATCCTGCCCATAAGATGGTTGCTGATGGAGGGTCATGTGACCAGGCAAATCACCTTCATGTGATGTCTCTTCCATTCTAACACATTCTGCATGCACTAAACTCCCTACAGTACAAGTACAGATGACAGGTGCCATGGGCGGACTGGCCATAGACCCTACAGGGAATTTCCTGATGGACTGATGCCCAGAGGGCCACCCAAGACCTCCTTTTAACTGCCATCCAGGTACATAAAGATCTGATGCTCTTATTATTAATTTAGGCAGCATTTTGTACTGCACTGTGGTATCTGGTTCCGTTGAGGTAGTATTTTGCACTGCACTATGGTATTGCTGGCCCTACCTATTTCTGTTGCCCCATGTTTTGTCAATTTAGCCCCGCCTACAATATGTGGCCATTTTTAGTTTTGTTTCTTTTTTTATCCAAGGCCAATTTTAGTTGCCAGTCCTCCACTGACATGTGCAGTGCATTTTAATGGAGGTGACATCACATAGACATGATTTGTCTGGTCACATGACCCTTCATCAGTGGCCATCTTATGGACAGCATCTCTGTGTATACAGCACAAAAAAACTTGCAAACAAGGGGGCATACCTTATGAACTACAGAAAATGGTGCTGCAGAATTTCAACAAAGACTATATTAGTAAGTGCTATACTAATTACTAGTTACTCACATTGGTCATCAGTAACTAGAAAGTGGCTAACCTCTTTAATAATTTTCAACTTTCAACTCCAACAAGCATACCATATGTGTGAATCAGTCCTAGATTATAAGAACATGGACACTGAGGGGTCCGATCATGTGATTCATCACGTGACTGGAGCTGCCCGTTGTATTCCTCCATCTGTGATAATAGGGCATGTTGTTGTTTCTTTCCCTCTGTGATCCCAAACTGACATCTGGTTTAGCCACATGACTGGAACTTTTGACAACTCCCCCCTGCGCTCCTGAAAAGATACTTTTTGACGGAGGCCTGTCATTCCCTCAGTACACATTAGAAAGTGTCCGGTATCCATGGAGACCTGATCATGTGAACAGAGCGTCTGGCAGTTACCCCCAGCTCCTGACAGAATGACTCCTAATAGCAGAAAACTGGAGCACAGCCTGCAACCAGTATAGCGTCCAGTCCCCTTGGAGACCGGATCAGGTGTCCAAGCTTGGGTCTGATCATCTTAACGTTTGCTTCTCTGAATAGAGAAGTCGCTATCTGCACGCTAATCAGCGCATTGAACAATGCCCCCCCCCCCAATCACATGATGCAGGCAACCGGGTCATCTGACACTCTGTTTGTCGGTTTATAAATATTTCGGTTATGAATAAATTATGAATAAAAGCCTTCATTGGACTTGTCAGGGAGACCTAGAATTCTAACATTGTTAGATCTTGAAAAATTCTCTGCTTGTTCCATACGCAGGGACAACTGCACTAATCTCCACATTGCATCCGGTTACAACTTTAGAACTGCTATCCAAACGAATTAGAAATTAATCAAATTAGAAGATACTTTTAAGATTACACTCTCACCCTCCATAGAGTGATTAGGTGCGGACAAATCATGGTCCCCCAAATGACCCAAATCTATTGAAAACACATTTTAAACCAGTACAGATGCCACTATTGCCCCACAGGCCCCCTAGCTTAATCACTTTTTCTATTTTACTGTCTGAGGCATTTAAAGGCATAGGTGATCTAGCCTGTATAGACAATGTTGTTTACATCAGCATAACTGGAGAGTTCAAAGTATGTTTTTTTTTTTTTAGCACCTTCACTAGTTGACTGTGCAGTGTGCCCCATAGTCATATTATGCAAGGGACAAAACACACCAAGTAACATTTGTACAGTTATCTCTGGCAGAGAAATTAACTCTTTATGCCCAAGGCACCATGTTGTCTCATGTCAGAAAATGGTCTTTATCTTGTAGAGAAAGTTAAAACAAGCCACTTACTAATATACTGTTATTGTCCATATTGCCTCCTTTGCTGGCTGGATTCATTTTTCCATCACATATACTGCTCGTTTCCATCGTTATAACCACCCTTCAATCCATCAGTGATGGTCGTGCTTGCACAATATAGGAAAATGCACTGGCCTCCCTGGTGCCCGGGACCATGGGAGCACACATAGGCTAGTGCTTTTTCCTATAATGTGCAAGTACAACCACTGGTATTAGAATGGTCACCATGATGAAATATGCGATATTCTAACATATTGGGCCTGTTTGACAGCTGAGTAAGAGAGGTGGAGCATGCACAGGTAATGAGGGACTTGCTAGAAGGCTGGGACAGAATAGGAGAGAGACTCCTCTCAGCTCCACCCTCTGCCGAATGGGGAAAACAGTGTAAATAAAAACGGTACAATTGCTTTTCCTTTTATTTCAGTAATTTCTTTTTTAATTAATATTATACCTGTGATGTAAACAGTAACACTACTTAGGCCTCATTAGTGTTCACTGTACTGAAGTGCATATTAATGAGGATGAGGCTGAGCAGGGACCCCCTAACTGCAGTATAACCAATACCTTGTTGTGCGCCCTGCACTGACCAATTGCACACTTGTGCCATGATCTAAGACAAACCTCCCTCTCCCATCTTTAAAGCATTTTTCCTGCTGCACCACTACTTTGGAATGCATTACCCCAGACAATCATATTAATTCCCAAAATCGCTTTTTTGATGATTTTGTTTTTTGCAAGTGCCTCCAGCCTGCCTCCCACATTTTCATGTTCCAGTACTCATGCAGTATTTACATCCATAGCAGCATCAGCATGGTCACATGCTCTGCCGCAGCCAATAACTGGGCTCTGCAGTGATGTGCTGCTTGTGGCCATGTCACCAGTGAAGCCAGTCATTGGTTGTGCAGGGACCTGAACATAGGCATGCATCGCAGAGGACTGGAGCAGTGGGGAGCAGGTCAGGGGCGGACATACCCGGCTGCACAGGAGCCCAGTGCGGCAGGGGGGCCTGTGGGAGGTTCGGCGGCAGTAGGAGATAAGTGCTTCCACTATAGAAGCGCTCATCTCCATAGTCATCTGTATCGCCGTCCTCAGGACAGCGATACAGATGATTGCTGGGGCAGGGCAAGAGAGAGGCGTTTCCCTTACCTGCTCCTCTGATAGGCTGAGCCGAACAGAGCGGGACACAGGCCGGAAGAGGCCTGAATCGCATCGCTGACAGGCTCATGGAGGTAAGTATAACTGTTTATTTTTTTTTATTAACACCACACTGTTGCCCAGCATGGAGGCAGCTACCAGGGAGCATTATACTGGCACACGTGGGGGGGAAAGGCACACTAAGGAGGCATCTATTAGGGAGCATTTTAATGGCACACATGGGGGAAAGGAGCACTATGGAGGAATCTACAAGGGGGCATTATATACTGGCACAGATGGGAGATCACTATGGGGGCATCTACAAGGGGGCATTATATAGTGGCACACATGGGGGGAAGAGGAGCACTATAGGGGCAACTACAAGGGGGCATTATACTGGCACACATGGGGGCATCTACAAAGGGGCTTTATATACTGGCACAGATGGGGGAGCACTATGGGGGCATCTACAAGGGGGCATTATATACTGGCACACATGGAGGAGAGGAGCACTATAGGGGCATCTACAAGGGGGCATTATATACTGGCACCGATGGGGGGAGCACTATGGGGGCATCTACTAGGGGGCATTATATACTGTCACATGGGGGGAACTATGGAGAAGTAGAGGAGAGGAGCACTATGAGGGCGTCTACTGGAGGGCATTATATAGGGGCATTTTATACTGGCAAACTATATGTGCAATGCGGGGGTGGTGATAAGTACTATAGGGGCATTTTATACTTACACACATTATGGGGGAGGGGGGAGAGGAGCATTATAGGGGCATTTTATACTGGCACATTATGTCAGGCACCATGGGACGGGGGGAGCACTATGGGGGCACTATATAGGAGTATTCTTTACTGGTGCAAATTATGGGGCACTATGGGGAACTTAAGAGGATTTTTTGGGCACACAATAGGAGCATTGGCACACATTATGAGGACACTATAGGGACATTGGCTCCACTGGGGGCACTAAGAGGAGGTATTTTTACTGCCACACAACAGGGCATTTGTTGTATCATTATTTTTGGGGGAGATTATGTTTACACTATTAATGTAGGGGACACAGTTGCCTGGGTTCCGTTATTTTAGGACACTCTGTGCCAATAATTATTGAAGGGGGCTCTATCTGTGTGGTAATAGTATTTTCAGGGGGACTGTTTCTGCAATATAGTGTTGGGGAGCACAGCGGGCACTGTATTGGGGGTGGCAGGATGGGGTGTTCAGAAGGTGAGAGGATGATGGAAAAGTAGGAAACTAATATGTCTGTCTGTGAAACTCTGCAGAGAGAAGAGATGGTTGAAAGAAATCATCATGGCAGTCAGTCTGAAAGGAGAAGATGAGGACAGAGAACGTCAACATCTAAGAAGACATCACTGGATGTAAGAGGTATGAGGCGTTGTATTAGGCTACCTTCACATCAGCGTTAGTGATTCTGGCAGTCTGTTCTAGCAGAGAACAGCCTGCTGGAATGCACTGCCTCTGGCACTGCTGGATGCAGAATGCCCGCTGGTGCCATTAACTATAATGGGGTCCGGCAAAGACCCAGCCACATTAAGGCAAAAATGCTGAGAATCAGCAGGACACAAACTGCTGCATGCTGTGGTTTGGGCCCAGACGGATCGTAGTGCTTCAGGTGTGAAAGTAGCCTCACTCTATATTTTGTATTGCTGTAGGTTATGTTAGGAGGGAATAGGTTAAGTTGAGTATTTGGCATGGGGGTGGGGGGGCCCAGGCACAATCTTTGCACAGGGGCTCTCTGCTGTCTGTGTCTGCCTCTGGAGCAGGTAAGTATGAATCTTCTGAGTACAGAGGCAGGTTGGGGGAACTAAAAAAAAAAAAAATATTCTTGGAGAATCCCTTTTATGTGTGTGTGCACTAAAACACATCTTTTTAGGCAGGCGAACTGTACTGTATTCCCTTATATAGATCCTGTCATCCAACAGTAACGTCCATACTCTTTTTACTTATATTCACTTGATATCTGTGCATACAAAAAAACTGGCTCATGAGCTTTATGTGCAGTACCCGGTTTTATAGAACATGGTTGGACATTTTTCTTTTACCTATTGTGTCACCACTAGGGTTGCAACGGTATGAAATTTTCACGGTATGATAACCGTCTCAGTAAATACCGCGGTATTACGGTTATCATGGTATTACAGTTTGTTACATATATTATTAAAAGATACACTAATCCTTAAAGAAGAATACAAGCAAAGTTTTTTTTGTTCAATTAACTATTACTACTGTACTGCAGTGTATTTTCTGATTGTAAGACTGATCAAGCTCCTGTCTTTAGCAGGAGCTTGAACAGGCTTACCTCTACCATGGCAAGCTGGACGAAAGCGTCCGGTTGCCATGGTAACCATCGGGACGCTGCCACAGCAGAGCAGCGTCCCGATGGGAGGGAAGGAGCTCTCTACCTCTCACTGGCCCCACCATCGGAGCGCTGCTGCAGCGCCCGATGGGAGAGGGAGGGAGCGTCCTCCCTGTTAACCCTTCTATGCCGTGGTCCTTATGGACCGTGGCATGGAAGAGTTAAACGGCCGACATCGCTGACTCTCTGCTTCAACCGCTTGGCCATCCTGGAAATTGTGTGTGTGTGTGGGGGGGGGGTTAAACGAAAAATACAGTTTGGGGAAGGAGAGGGGGGGGAATCGGGGGCACCCGGGCCGGGGCACTTTTGGATTACCTTTACAGGATCTGATCCCCCGCAGTCTCGGACTTCGGGGGATCAGATCCTTACAGCCAGCCCCCGTATCCTGTGATTGGCTAGTCTGAACAGACTAGCCAATCACAGCGATCGCCATTATGGGGGGAGCACGGCTCCCCCCGAGGCCTTTACTGTGGATGGCTGGCTGTGTTTAACAGCCGCCAGCGCAGCATGTAAACCCCGCTGCACTGCGGAGCGGGCGTTTACATGCAGTACGTACCGGTACGCCCTGTAGCGCGAACTACCTCGCGCCCAGGATGTACCGGTACGTCCACTCCACTCCTATCATGTCGCCAAGGGGTTAAAATGATAAAGGCCACCTACTTTAAGCTGCACAGTGGGGTGGTGTTCTCGGAGATGGGAGAACAGGTTTGAGGTATTCCCTCCTTTAGCTGCCACTTTACGACCACATTGCTTACAAATTGGATTTCCATCCTCACGTGCATTTGGTGGGTATCCAAAGTAGTCCCACACTGCTGACTTTAGTTTAGTCTTTTTTTTAGGAGGACAGAGACTTGTTAAATCTGCACGCTCTGCCATTTTGACCGCTGTATGCTTAATTAGCTGAAACGGAGCGGAATTGCGCATGCGCGGATGAGTTTCCCAGCAGGGTCACCTTTTACCAGTAATAAGCAAATGCCCACGGTTTGATAACCGTGCATTCCAATACCGTGGTATATCGTGGAACCGGTTACCGCTGCAACCCTAGTCACCACTATTTTTTCATAGATTTTAAGTGGTACCTTGGAACTGAACCCGAGTTCGGGAAATGTTTTTTTAACAGTAAAAATGAATTTATGAAGTTATCACGCACAGTCTCGCGAGACTTCGCAAAGTAATAACTTCGGCTCAACATACATTCTAATACTGTACAGAGCTCCCGCTCCATACAACATTATGTTTCATCCAAAGTCGATTCGCTCATCCCTAATTGTAAGCTACTGCGAGCTGGGCCATCATTACTTTTGCTGGTTATTGAGCTGCAGGCTCTCCATGTAACACTGTATTCTCTCTTAGAAACAATGAGAAGGTGAAAAGAATATTAAGCTTTATAAAAGGTGGATTTTACACTGGAAAATTGTTGGGCCGATTATCATTAATGAACATTACTAAAATGCTCGTTCCCAATTATAGACTGTAAATGTGCTGATGATCACCCATTGAACAAGCAAAGATCTCATCCATCGGGTGAAATGATCTTTAATGCAGCACATTAAATCATTGTTTCAGGGCAGCAGATTGTGCTGTGTGAACAGCGATCAGATAAGCATGATTAAATGCAGCTTTCCCCAATGATGAACAGGTAGCCATCAGGAAGGAAAGGTCCTTTCCTGATAATTGCCTGGTCGCTCAATGCATGTAAATGCCCCTAAGGTAATCAAAACAGGGGAGGATAACATAATATTACAAAGGGATTTGGGTGCTAGGGTAGAGAGACGGCAAACAAAGGAGATTGGGTAAAACTGCCACAGAAAAAGACCTGGGGATATTTTTGGATAGTAAATTTAACATTAGCTGCTGCAAAGGCAAATAAAGTGATTGAATGTGTGTGAAACTAAGCAACAGATGTTCAGGACAAGAACATAGTTTGCCTCTATACAAATCACTAGTTAAACCACACATGGAATACTGTGTACACTTTGGGACACCTCTGTACAAGAACACAGCTGAATCCTGGGGTCATTCAGTTTCTACACTGTAATCAGTGTGCCCCTAAGCTTTCTTTTTTTTTTGTAAATATATGAATGGACAGTACAGAGATTGATAATGAGGTTTTTATACCTTAGCCTGTAACTATGACAACAGTACATCTTAAACGTCTAGAGGAAAGAAGGATTCACCATGACAATTGAGAATTCTTTACTGTAAGAGCAGTTAGACTATGCAACTCTCTGCTGTAAGATGATGTGATGGTTGATTCGCTGAAAATCAGGAAGGGGTTTTTGTCTTCTTTTGGATCAACACCGTAGTACTATAAAAAAATAAAGTCCGTCCAGCACTCTTTAATCATATAAAACTACTCGTCATTCCCGTAATATTAAAATGTCACTGTGTATAGTAGCTTATGTGTTTTGTACAAATTTCTCATTCATAGCTCATCTATAGCTCATCTCATCTCATAGCTTCATATCATAAGTCATCATCATAGCTTTTCTCTGAAATTACACAATAGTATTATTGGCTGGATTTAAGGGACCTAATATAAAATAGTACTGCAGACAATGTATGACAAATGACAATACAAAATCTTCTGCAGTCATTTTGACTGACATAAGACAGACAGGTGATGCAAATTACTTTTTAGAACGAAGTAGACAACTGCAAGGAGAGCAATTTTCTGATTAACTTAGTTGGTTAGGAATTGTTGTGAAGAAATAAACTGACAACTTGGGTTTTAGACAGCAATTTTATGTTAGATTTCCTGAATTCAGTGACCAAAATTTATTTCTGCCAGTTAAAACCAGACAGTAAGGGGCCATTCAGATGGCCATAGTATTGCGGATCCGCAATACCACGGATGCCGCCCGGCGTGTGTTCCACAATTTGGGGAACACACGGCCGGCCGCCCCATTCAAAGTGCCTATACTTGTCCACATTTTCTTCTGGAGCCGCAGCTCTGCAAGATCCCGTGCCGGCCATTGAAGTGAACAGTAGTGCGAACGGGCCCGCATCTATTCCGCAATTTTGCGGAATAGGAGCGGACCCGTTCACACAGTAGTGTGAACAGGCCCTAACACATATCCTTTTTTCTAATCTCTTTTTATTTTCTGATTGCAGATTTAATAATTCTATTTGCTGAACATGATTATGGGGGCAGCCATCTTGCCTGAGCTGTTCTTAACAGCATTTAGAAGGCATTAAGAAAATTGCTTTATGGCAGCCCCATGGGCCATAGACACAAAGATACGGAAGGGACCTTCTATGGGAGAGTTTTCCAGGCATGCTCTGGTTTATGACAGATAAACCGGTGATTGCAATAAGGTGAACACCAGGAAGAGGCGCCTATTATTAGACTTGGTGACCAGTTCAAAAACTGCAGGATTTAATGGTTTTTGCTTAAATATAGTTATTGACATAGAAAATTAAAAATATCAACTCTTTAAATCACATTTTTATGTTTAACAGAGTTTTAAACAATAGGTCGTTTTCCTATGACACATTCCCTTTAAGAAGGCAAGTTCAAATCTGATGGCATTTGTCACCTGTGAAACACAGTAAACTTTTATATGATGTCAGTGTTTTAGTGGACTTGTCCTACAACTAAATTTTTATGATGGGTATACAGCTTTCCTACACTGTTCTTCATTTTAAACTGATCAGAGACAATGGGGCAGATTTATGAAATTAACTGAAAAAAAGAAAATGCCTTTGTTGCCTATTGCAGCCACAATAAGAATTGAAAGGTGAGCTGTAATAGGGTGTTATGAGCAGCAAGGACAGTATTTCTTTCAGAAAGGATCAATAATTTAGAATGTTTATGTGCGTGCTATTTTACAAAAATATGCATGGAGCATATTTTTTTTCAGTCACAGAAATTTCTGCAAAAATCTATTGCATGTGAACACACACTTATGGGGGTCATTTATCAAACTGGTGTAAAGTAGAACTGGCTTAGTTGCCCATAGCAACCAATCAGATTCCACCTTCCATTCTCCAAAGGAGCTGTATAAAATTTTACAGTTTGTCCAGAAATGTCTGGACGGTTGGCAAACCTGATAGTACCCAAGGAATACCTGTAAAACATGGTTTTTCTCATTGTTTCATACAGAATCTGATTGTTACCTACTCCACAGACCTCCGTATTAATGGGTTTTAACCCCTAAAAGTATTAGTCATCCAAATGCGATAACACAAGGGCATTGCAAAGGGTGAAATCCGCATCAATAATCGACATGCAGCAGATGAGATTTGTTTAAATCTTATCAACTCTGCTGTTACTTTAAAGCTGTGGATTTTTTACCTGCATTTTAACTGCAGAAATACTTCATTTACGCCATGTGTGGCCATAGCCTTTTACTTTTATATTTTCTGTAACCAGGAAATTAGTGCACAAAAAAAGAAAGCAGCCATAAATATTGTCAAGACTGGTATTTATTGCACAAAAGTTGCCCATAAAATTGGGTTTAGTAATATAATACAGTGCATATTATTGAAAAATATTTACAAATACAGGAAGACGTCTCTGTACATTATACACACAATTCATCCAAATAATTTAAGTAAGCACACAGACAATACCACCAGTGCTTTCCAGCAATCCAGGAGAAGTAGATAGTACACACATGCAGCATGTGCGGATGTTTTCTGCCAGGAATTTAAGACAAATGATCCAGAATTTGGTCAAGGGCAGCAGCCTCTACAACCTGCATTGCGGTGAAACGAATAACCCCTTTAGGTTTATTAAGGTCTTTTATAATGGTTATCTTCATTAAACTGAACAGAATATATCGGGGCAGATTAACCAATAAAAATGCATCAGAATTTTGGTGCATACGCCATGCGTCACATTTATTAAAAGGCAATCTGTCACCTGGTGCCATCCTATCAAACTGCTGGCATAGACTCATAGCTGTGGTTCACCTCATTAAATTGATTCATTTGTTGATCTGAGGCCCCGTTCTCGTGTTACGATACTTTTTCCTAATGTGCAACTTATGCCTTTGGTGCAATAAGAGTGTCACCATTGCTCTTGTTGCACCCAAGTTCTGCTCTTTTCTGTGGCCAGCCCCTTCCTGACTGCTTTGACTGACAGGGCCAGTCAGTGGCAACGCACTGAGGGAGAGTCTGGCCACAGAAAGGGGCAGAGTTTGGGTGCAATAGGAGCAATCATGACACCCTCATTGTATCATTTTTTGCGGATCAGAAGCAGACCCATTTGTCTCAATTGGGCTGCAAAAGATGTGGACAGCACACGCATGGGCTGTCCGCATCCATAAGTCTGTTCCCCCACTAAAGAAAAAGGACATTTGTGATGGAGTGGCAGCTGGCTCTCGGCTGGTAGCCTTGTTTTCCAGATGCGTGATTTGTGGACTGGAAAAATGGAGCAGGAGCCTTGATAGGGAGGTGGTGACAGATTCCCTTTAAAGTGGTTTCGCAAAAATAGGGCATGACTTAAAATACGTGGGGCAAAATTTTGGTGCAAAGTAAGCCAACCAGTAAGTGGTGTAAAGTTATACAAAAGTGTTTACCCATGCACCAAATGTATCTTCCACTGTGACAAATTTGGTGCATCTTTAGACAGCATTAGTACGTCTGCATACACACTACAGCACAAAAACTGTACCATCCTTTTTTTTTTAATTTATTTTGTGTAGTAAACAGGGAATAATCTATGTTGGGAAAGATCCAGGGTTGAATCTGTATCTGATCATGAAAAATGTTTACAAAGGAGACTAAAGAAACAGATGAATATATTCACAAGACAATACCAAACACTGTGGAACACTACATACAGGTCAACTAGCTACATGCATGGAAACAGGGCAAGACCTGCTGAACAAATGAGTTGGTGCAAATAAGAAGTGTAACTAATGTAAAAGCATTAGTAGCTGAATATGGGGGCCGGGCAGATGGCAATGGATTGGGCATCAGCCCAATGTAATGAGGGCAAGCTTCAGCACTGATGTTCATGTTGAGCAGATCTGTTTTTGTGGCTATTAGCAAATGGCTGCATTCAGGTTTACAGGGTCACAAGAGTTCTAACAATTTTTTTAAAATGTAGTGGTGATGTTTCAATCTAAATTCTCGGAACTACAGAATAAACAAATGAATGAACGAATATATAAGTAGAAAAGTCCCAGCGCTCCCACGTCACTTGAGCAAAGACTTCTATCTCAAGAGAAGCTGATTTTAGGATTGTCTCCAACTTTACATTTACAAAATCAGCGACCTCTATTATATTTTGGAAGATTAACTGAAATATGCATTACGATGGTTGCTTAAAGGAAATGTGTCACGTAGTAACACGTATCCTTTTTTCTAATCTGGTTTTATTTTCTGATTAGATTTATTCTATTTTCTGAACATGATTATGGGGGCAGGCATCTTGCATCTAACAGCATTTAGAAAACACTACAGAAATTGCTGACTTCACTGTATCAGGATCATGAAAATGTGCTCTACCCCGGGAGTCTTCTAACAATTTTGCAGAGTACTAAGGGGTTATTCTCCTACTTATTTGCGTCGTCTTTATTTAGAGACTGATTGGGGGGCTTAACAGAATCTTGTCCTGGGGGGCTCATGCGGCAGCTACTTGTCTTAAGGCCCCCATAGACCTCAGTGAATGGTGGGTTCGGCTGCTGGTCTAATGTTTATGGGAGTTCACAATTCTCCCTTGAAAGATAATGTCGGTGTGAATGGGATCTGGTGAAGTAACTATATTCGCCCAATTCTTTTGTTCTTCCAGGAGATAAGCCACTGCCAAAGGTGTCTGGCAACAGTTTTCTCTCAGTGAATACATATACATGTTTAGCAAAACCAAACATGTATAGGGGAGTAGGGAGGGGGTTGGGAAAGATAGCTGTCAGCTAAAAACGCCAGCTCCGGATGTTAGCTAAAAGTCTATGTAAATATGAAAAGCAGGACGCAAGCATTTTCAAGCATTTTTTTTTTGGCTACTAGCATTTTGACGTCTCCTCTATGGGGGAAAAACAACAGGAATAAAAAAAAAACTGGTTCATACGGTCATTTAGAAAACAAAATGCCAGTGAGTGCCACAATTAGTGACAGAACTGCGAGAAGGATAAGAGAGAGATATCATTTTATATATATCTCAGGACCAAGGAGAGGAACAAAGTGCTGGGATATTTTTGTCCATTTTCTGTGTTTAGTGTTCCTCTAATGTATAACAACAATTCAGCCATAAACACAGGATCTAGGAATCTAATATCTCATACACATTGCAAAGCCATATGCACAGAGCCTGTATAACGCCGTACCACAGAGCTATAGGCACTGTATGGTGCTCTATTGTGTCTCTATGACAACATACAACTTGCAGGATAACAGGCTGAACTGGATAGACAGATGTCCCTTTTCAGCCTTATTAACTATGTTACCATGTATGTAACATACTATTGAGATATTCTACCCCCCAAGAATTTCTTCCATGAGGAAAAACACTATAATAAAGAATTTATAGCTATATCTTTTTAGGCGGCAGCTTGTAGGTATATCTGGTGAGTCTCAAAGTCCGGAAAATACACAGCTCAGCAATACAATACTGTGGCCTGTGATGTATTGAATCATGTATGGCCTTTTATTTCCATAGTTATGCCCCATGGTGAATTATACAAACATGTCTTCTGCATAATAGGAAAATCCATGAAACGTATAAGAAAAGTGTTATTGCATAAAGAAACATGGTACCCATAAGTATTATTTTGCTCTTGGTACCATCTTTCTTGACGTCCTAGTATTTTTGCTGTTCTGCCAATTAACCTGTTAATTAGGGGTTTGTATATATGAAATATTCTAAATGAGCAGTTTCCATTTATACAAGTGCTAGGATGGATTACTGGGAGACCACAGAAATGACAGAGCCATTTTTGGAAGCCAGGCTAAAATGAAATTTCTAATTTCCTCTAGAATAATAGGGTTGATGACACAAATACATTCATACCAAAAATTTGCAGAAGATGAAATAGCGAATGTTCAATCTGTATATTGCCAAGCATTTAAAAAGCAAATGTCATCAATGCTGACATATTATCTGCCAGTTAAAACCAGATAGTAGCACATACCCTTTATTCTAATCTGTTTTTATTTTCTGATTACAGATTTATTTCTTCTTTTTTTCTGAACATGATTATGGGGACTGCCGTCTTGCCTGAGCAGTTCTTAACAGTATTAATAACATTATTTTGCTTCATTATCACGGGCCATGGACACAATGATCTGGAGGGGACCTCAGTAACTTCTATGGGAGAGTTTTCTGGGCATGCTCTGTGACCTGTGCAGAGGTACATGGAAAGAATAGATAAGCTTTGCCAATCACCTATTGTAAATGGTGGATCTGGTCTTAGGTATATACAGAGGTGATATCATTACAGGCAGGATTAGAATGACAGATAAGCAAGTAACTGTAATAAAGAGATCTGTACAGGCTAAAGGTGGATTGACACGTGCCAAACAGCAGCCGATTATTGGGAAGGAACTGTTTCTATCCAACAACAGGCTGCTCGTTCAGTGGGCGTGAAGCTCTGCATTTACATGCAGCAATCACCTCCACAGTATAAAAATGAGTGATCGCTCGTCCTCCATACAGCTGCATTGTTTCTGTACAGTAGAATGCAGTTTAGAAACTTTAGGTGCCTGCACTAATGACAGTTTCACCCGATGAACAAGCACTTTGCGCATTCATTGAGTGATCAGCTGCATATTTAGACAGGCAGATTGTCAGGAATGAGTGTTCGCAGGAACATTCTCCCCCAATAATGTGCCCGATTATTGGCACGTGTAAATCCACTATAAGAAGTGGAGTCTGGCTTAGTGGCCAGTGCGAAAATTGCAGGATTTTATGTTTTTTGTTTATATATAGATATTGACATGAAAAGTTAAAAATATCACCAAAAATTCTTTAAAAATATATTACATAAAACGTGATTTAAACAATACGACATTTTCTGATGACACATTCCCATTACCATCTCCCAACTACAACTACTGCATCATAGAGCAGACTGCCTGACTGCCAATGGTCAGATTTCTGAGCACGTTTGCAATATATCTACACAGGAATTAGGTTTATTGCTGCATCTGTCATGATAAAATCATCAATGTAAAAATAAGTGGTTTCATTTTTGCTTAATGAATATGATTCAAATATAAAAATGTTTTTGCTTTTAAAAAGAATCTATTGATCTCTTAACAAAAACGGCATATAATCTATATTCACTACAGCACAATACATTGGTGAGGAGGGCTAAAGATTATATGTCCACTCTATTGACATGTCTTATGTAGTCAATACTTGTATTCCCCATAAAATTGTGGAACATCACATATTAGAACTATGCAGGATATTATACGACTACTGTTCCCCTTGTTTGATTAAAGTGTTACCATCTGCTGGTCTCTACACGCCTTCTAACCATTACAGACGGTGTGAGTGTGTTTTGGATTGATAAGAGGAATTGTATTACTCAGATGTCAATATATCAAACATTTCCAGGGAAAAAAGTTTGGCCTTGATTTATCATGTCTTCACTCCAGAATCCTGCCTTCAAAAAGTCACAAGATTGTGCCTTACACCACTTTTGAAATATGAGTGGAAAAGTGGGTGTAGTTAGCTATGTTAATTAGGTTCACTCCAGATTTATCATTGACTTTTTTTTTTTTTTTAAAGAAGCAATCTCACTCCAGAAGGAACATGGAATAAGAACTGCTTTTCTAGACAAAAGTGTTAGGTTTAAGGATAAGACGAATTTATCGAACCACCTGAGACATTTGATAAATGTGGCATAAAGTACGTCAATGCAAAACTGATTTCAAATAAGTAGTCTCCTCGTGATAAATTCCCCTCTATTTCTTAAAAGAATAAAAATAATGCTTCAGATGTTTTATAGAAAATGGAAGTATATGCTACAAAAAGACAGTCCCTCTTTAAAGGGGTTGTCTCATCTGGGACATTTACGGCAGATCTCTAGGATAAATGTCAGATAGGCGCCGGTCCCACCTCAAGAACAGGGCTCCTAAAGGGAGAGCAAGTCACACATGTGTGGCCACCTTCCATTCACCTTTATGGGACTCCTGAAAATAGTTGAGCATTGTATTGACTATTTTCAAAAATAGCAGTGAATGGAGGTGTTGTCCCACTTGGATAGCCTGCTTTCCCTTCACTGTTATGGGAATTCTAGAAATAACCAAGCACACTCACAAGGCTATTTTCAGAAGCCCCCTAGCAGTGAATAGAGAGCAAGCCATACAAGCTCTGTGCGCTCACAGTTCACTTTGAGGCCCCTAGCAATACCCCATAAATGTCTCAGATTGGACAACCCCTTTAAGGTTCGTTCTTTTGATTTACAGAAAAGTTAATACATTCAATTTGACAACATACGTTGGAAGGTCATTACTGACAAACGCACAAATGACATTTCCAGGAAGCAAGGTTCTGCCTATAATATGGCTGCCTCCTCAACTGTAGGAAAAAGGTGAATTAATCGCAAGATTGTAAAAATCTTAACTCTGCCCATAGTAAAGAGCCCCCTCTGCAGTTCAATCTATTGCAATTAGTGTCATTTAGGAATCACACTGCTGCGCTGCATTACAATGTTACATATTTTAACTGTAAAGCTACAAAACATCAAATCTGCAAGGATAGCTTTCTCTGTAGGGGCAATATTTTTCTTCTTTATATGACCTGCCCCATCAAGTGAAGCTTTTTACATAAAAATGAGATTTGTACTGTAGAAAGCAGCCGTTCAATCACATTCAACATTTGTTCACTTCTCATCCTATATACAAAAAAATTCTCAAAAAGTTCATACAAAGTTACAAACAGGATGAAAAATGTTTCTGGAGTCTTTATAAGCATCTGAAATGCTGCTGTAATAACGACCCACAACTATGTGTTTTACGTCTCATGATTCAGAAGTTCTTCCTTCCATTTTGACTTCTATCTAGAAAAGTTGGGGAGAATCTCCTGCAATGTGATTATCTTCCTGAATGTCAGCTGATAGAAGATACTACATAGCTGTAGAGTCCATTCCACTGCTATTACCAAATACTGCAATAAGACATTGTCCTCTCTACTGTTGCTCATGGTTTGAAAATGCATTCCCTTTTACAGAAGGATCTGTGCAACGTACGGAGAGTGGGTGCTGGCAATTGCAGCAAGTAACGGAAGATCGCTAGATTCAATTCTGTGGAAAAAAAGAAGAAAAAAAGTTAGTGCCCTGAACCAGAAACATTTTGACCTCTTAAACAAAGATGTACACATGGGGGGGGGGGGGAATTTCATCATGAATATTTGCAGTCAGTTTCCTGAGTCTGTGTTGGCGCACTTTATGCCACACTTGTCAAATGTCGCATGTTGTTTGATAAATTGTCCCAATCTTAAAGGTCTGTCACCTAATTTTTACCTATTAAACCACATGTACTGGTCAGCAGATCGTTGCAGATGCATACTAGAAATAACTTTTACTCTTCTGACAATGTTTGTATTGTCTGGAAAAAGTAATTTCAATCCTTCCGATAACGGCTCCAAAGTGCCCAGCCTGCCGCCCTTACCTTGATGAGTTCTGCCCTTAAGATTAAAAGGTTTCCTCTTTTCTCCTTCACTCCAGCTCTCTCCTCCCCTATGCTGTGGACGGCTTCCTCCTCCTCTGCCAACGTCACCGAGATACCGTCTAGGGGTGGAGAAAGCTGGAGCGCAGCACTTTGAAAAGTAAAAATTATGTCTTGAATGTATCTGCAACAATCTGCTGCCAGTACCTAAAAAATAAGTGAGACTCCATTTAAACCTAATACTTTTTTTCTAGAAAAGTTACTCCCATTTTATTAGTTCCACAGCCATCAGATTAGCCACAATTAAGAGGCGCACGCCTCTTTCAGGGAATCCTATCAATATGATATTGGACCATTACCTGCACTATTAATGAGCAGTACTACAGATAAAGTCCAGATTGCTATATTTTTTTTCCTACTACACTGTGGGCTCTCAAAGTCATAATGTAATATGCAGTCTGGACTACTGGGCTCACGCTTAGAATAGAGAGGACACATCAGTGCCATCTCGGCAGTCAAGACTATTAGGGAGTCACTCATCAAACTGATGTAAAGTAGAACTGGCTTAGTTGCCTATAGCAACCAATCAGATTCTACCTTTCATTTTTGACATTTTAGTACAGTTTTTAATCGGTGGAAGAACAGGAGCAGCAGGAAATAAAAAAATAGTGATGGACAGATATGAGAGAGAATTTACTACTGCACATTGCGGTCTCTGTCCACACTGGAAGTTTGTCGAGTTTGGACTGTGCATGGGAGCACTGATAATCCACCATCAACAAAGCAGTAGCAATGAGAGAAAGCAGTAGTGAGCTGGTTAGCAGAGAGTGCCCTGTGCCACCACACAGGTCACACAACCCTAAGGCTGGCCCTGGTACACAAAAGCTTGTGTCCATGTGAGAAACTTAAGATACTCTTTTATAATACAGCTTTAAAGGCTATATACACCTTCTGGGACATTTTTTAGGATTGCATTTTACTCATTTTGGGCTTTTGGTCTTTATTAAAAATATTCAGCCGTTAACTGTTTTATTAGCTGTGTGTCTGATACTTTTACTTTGTGCCGGTCATCTAATAAGGGTCCATTCTCACTTCCGCATAATGGGTCTGCATCTGTTCTGCAAATCTGTGGAACGGGTGCAGACCCATTCATTTTCAATGGGGCAGTAAAAGATGCGGACGGCACACAGTGTGCCGTCCGCATCCGCACTTCCGGTCTGCAGCCCCGCAGAAAAATAGAACATGTCCTATTCTTGTCCGAAGCCATGTACAAGAACAGGCATTTCTATTATAGAGCCGGCCATGTGTGGTCCGCAAAACACTTGCGGACGTGTGAATGGACCCTAGTACAATCTAGTTTTCAGGATGCTGTGTCAATACATATGACAAGGTCTGTAACTATCTTACCCTAACACCATACTGAGCTCTTTCACATGAACTCTGGTTTGTCCTTTCAGATATTCAGAAAGCATTCTGCTTTTGAAGTAGAGCTCTTGCAGACGGTCTTCCAAATGCATGATGCACTAATGGAGAGGAGAAAAACTACATTTGTTACAGTGGCAGCAACAGATTCCAGTTTGTGCATACAGGGTTAGGGGTTGCCCTATGTGTGCGTATACTAACAGTTGCCTTTAAGCATAAAGTCAACACTGTACTTTAAAGGCTTGCAGTATAGTTCAACCATAAAAAAAACAATACTTACAAAGTTTGCAGATAAGTTGTGTCTATACAGCTGGAGAGTGGAATGAAGAAGGCTGGAGATCAGGCTGGATACCAGCACCTCCTTGCCTAACTTATTATCAGTCGTCCTCCTCTGACTGCTGGCCACTTGTACCGACCATTTATCCACGTCTGCAATAATGCAGACAGCCTCTGCAATAGGTTCATCCAAAACTGGATGCTGTAGAGGAAAATCAAACAAAATGATCAGTGAGTCAGTCACCCACTAGAATCCCCTCATCAGAGATTGCTTGCTGGATTGTGAAGGAAAAAAAATTAAACATCGGTGCTTCACATGTCCCCAATATGTGTACAGTACACACCTGTACAGCGTGTGACAAGTCTGACACCAGGCACTGCCTTAACTTCTCCTCACTTCCTATTCCTTGCAGAACAAAGTCTGGTACGTAGGACGAGCAATAGCCAGCTAACAAAGATCTCCCAAAGTTAGCAATGTTGGGCTTTACAGAGTTGACTTCCACCAATTTTGATCTGAAAAACAAGAAAACGTTCATAAAAGATGTCAGAAGAAAAAGTGCACAAAACTTTGTACTTGAAAAGGCTCTGCATTTTTTTAGAAATAATATTAACTGTCAAAATACATCAGATTTTCCAAGACCTAGACAAAACCTACCAAAAAATAGACAATGGGTGCACACTGTCAACTGTCATGACTTGGCAATGACCAGAGAATAGCGTGAAGAGAGTCCGGTTGCAGCGAGTCGCTAAGGTTTACACCAGGAATAGGCGACTTCCAGGACTCCAGTTGAAACTACAACTCCCAGGGTGCATACTTGCTCTGCTCTTCTAAGAACTTCCAAAGAAATGAATGGCGCATGCTAGGAGCTGTGGTTTCATAACAGCTAGAGTGCCAAAGACCAGGCTTAGACTGTGTTCACAGATGTTTTTTTTCTGGACCTTACACTTCACAACCATGTCAGTGTGTGTGTGTGTGTGTGTGTATATATATATATATATATATATATATATATATACACACACATATACATATTTTAGAGCAAGGGTTCAGAAAGAATTTGTGCTATAACCATTTCACTATTCCATACTGCAATGTAGCAGCAACAAAAGTGGATAAATATGTGGTTTAGTAGCAAATGTTATGAATGCAATAGTTTTTTTCATAAGGTGTAACTGGGAGCCTAAGGGAAATAAAAATGAACAAAATATCAGTGGAAAATATTTAATAAAGTAATTGTAGACCAAGTATTTCTCTCTCATTAGGCCCACAACTAAGCCTGTTAGAGTACAGTGCAACAGTTAAATAGTATCAAGATCATCTATGACCACATTGGGTAACTGTAATTGACATCAACAATATGTAACTTCTCACCCTGGAAACTGTATTTCCTCTTCTTCCATCCACTCTTCATGCTCGGTCCCATAGTAATTAATACTTGGTGTGAGAAGCTCATGGCCTGTATCCTCACTTTCACTGTCACCCAGGGCACTATCTGAGCTCTCATTCCTCGGAATGTCCCAGTCAGCGCCTACTGCAACTTTACACTCAGATTTCTCTTTATCCCCATGGGGGACAGAAACAGAGACTTTGTCTCTTTGGTCCTGCTCAGCAAAGCAGTTTTTGCATAAATTCGGAAGTGAATTTATTCTGTTAGAAGAAGGATTGCCTGTTTCACACAGTTTGTTTGAGCACCCCAAATCATGGTCACGATCAGACTTTTCTACACCTCCTTTTGGAATTTCATCAATGATCTTTGCCTCAATAGAACCATCTTCTGGAAAATACTCATCAAACATGCTAATGTTTTCAGGATGAAAAGGATTCCAGTTTTGGATTTTGCTTGCAACCCGAGTAAGCTTCTCAGATGACCCACCATTTTTTTGGTCCTCAGTATTTGGTTTTGCCACACTTAACTGGTGATCAGAAAGCGTCCTCTGTTCCTGTACTGGATTAAGCTGGTGCTTCTGCATCTGATCTGCTACATTTTGGATTTTTATCTCTATATCAGAGTCAGGTGACATAGAATCACCAATCTGAAATTTTACCTTGTTCAAGAGATGGCCAGAACCACAAGGCACTGCTGCAGACTTGTCGGGAGGTTTCTTCTCTATACTAATTTCACTAGTTCTCATGCCTTTAACAGTTAGGCTTTCATCTTGTGGTTTTTCATTTTCCAGACTCTGAACTGCTGGCTCAAGACTGCCAAATGCCATGTCACTTTTGTCTAATGGAGCTGCCCCAACGTTAATAACGGTCTCTATCTTGGCGTCCAGACATGTTCTGAACTTATCCTTGTATACTTCAGGATAACTGTTTTCTTCTTGGCTAGATGACTGAGAAACTAACTGTCTTCCATCATTGCTTGCCTCAACTGACTCTGAGAAGGAGGTCTTTGGATGGTTCTCCTGTACCAAGTCGTTGTTCTGTTGGTCAGTGAGGGGACACTGGCAACACTGACACTTATTTTCAGAAGTTCGCATTTCCTCTGAATCATTGCTCAGCAAACAGCCCTTATTTTTGTGCATTGTGATCAGGACATAGTCAGTCTCTTCTACCTCGCCTTTCTGCAGCATGGTAGTGATGACTGTACCAGGCATAACAATGGCTTCATCTTCCCCACTCTCCAATAGGTGGGTCTCTTGGAGCTCAGAACACCTGATAAAGTAGGTAAGAAAATACAGCAACTTCTGCACAAGATCTTGCCTCTTGCCAACAACAACTGTTCGTGATGACCGCACAGGTGACCCAATGGCTCCATATAAATCTCCTACACAAACAGACAAGAGAAAAATTTTCAGTAAACATATTACAATACCAGGTGCCCTGCTGTATCTGGACTCTTAACCTCTGATACATATGATAGATTACTTCCTTATTACCCTAAAAGATTATATTTGCTTTACCTATCAGGTGTTTCACCATGGTCATGCAAGAACAAGGTTCACAAGCTCATCCATAATGATCATCTTTTCTTGTGACCACAACCTATCTGTGTAAAGCCCTGACTTGTTAAAGTGGTATTCCGACTATAAAGAGTTATACAAGGTAGTATAACATCTAGATAACGGCTAGATCAGTGGAAATGTGACTGCTGGTAAGGTATTTGCTTCTGCTCCATTCAAAGTCTATGTGACTGAGTGATATAGAATACATTGTCTTCATCAGTCCCATAGACTTTGAATGGAGTGACAGAGAGCACTCTCTACCACCACTCCATTCAAACAGGACCCCTCATTCAGGCAATGGGTGGGGATCCCAGGGCTCAGACACCCACAAGTTTATCAGTTAATTACCTATTACAACTCTTTATAAACGGAAGACCACTTTAAATTCTAGGAGATGAGTATTAAAAAGAAACACTTCTCTGTACCATAATGTTTTTGTTTTTTTTAAAAGAAAAGTCCAGATAGAATACAGGTAGAATACATGGTGACAGTGAAAAGCAAAAAAAAAAAAAAAACACAATACATGAATTTCGAAGCTACGATGGAAAACCTCTTTCGACCTCTTCTTTCTTGGAAAACTGTGCTGCAGCTCTCGGTCTGAGCATTCACCCTCCCCCATAGCCTGTGCAAAACCATGCACATTGCATATATAGGCTATCTGTGCTGTAGCCATGTCCATATGTGTCAGTATGTCCCATACAGGTTGGGATAAGATAAAAATAAAAAAGTTATGTAGGGACATTATATGTGGCACACAATTTTAATTAAAGTAATATCATTCCACCCTATAGCTGACAGTTTTTGTCCTCAGGTCTATAATTCACTCTATTGGTAAAAATGTCTTAAAACATTTTCTTCAGTACTGAAATAGGGAACTAAATGGCAGCAGAACCTAAGAAAGAATAGGTGTACCACACCCATGGACAGCTGAATGTAGTTTAAGCACCCCTAAGGCCCCGTTCAGACGGCCGTATTTTTGCGGGTCCGCATTACTGCGGTCCCACAAAAATACGGGGGCCGCCCAGCGTGTGTTCCACAGCGCTCGGAACACACGCCAGGCGGCCCCATTGAAAATGCCTATACTTGTCCTTGCGTACGGACAAGTATAGGACATGTTCTATCTTTGCGGAATAGTTCGGGCCCTTAAGGACGCACACATAACTTTCTTACTTTTCCATCACTAGCATCATGAGGGGTTTTTGCAGAATGGGTTGCGTTTTTTTTTTTTTTTTTTTTTTAATGCCAACATTTTGAGGTAAAGTACATATAATACTATTAAAATATGTCTATTTATACAACAAAAGAACAACGTATTAAAACGATACCATTCTCCTATGCTAGAGTCTATAGATGGCACTTGGAAACGTTATACTGTATTTGTCTCCAAACTAGCATAGGAAACGTGGGTAGTGGAGTATGATGCCGGCGATAACACCAGGACTGAGGCTAAATTAATACCTTGTAGTCCTCAATCTTCAATTAAGACACTGGTGTATCGCTCCGTATCAATGGTATGGGCATATTCCGATAGCTTGCAACTCACTGGCAAGTCTTATCTCCCCAGCATCCCCCCACCAAGTGTAGCTGGGCGTATACATATAGTTTACACCACTATGGCACGCCTTGTCTCCCCAGCGTCTACCCACTAAATGCTATATTGTGGCTACATTAACTGTCTAAATATAGACTCCAACCCTGAGCTAGCGCTCAACGCATTTCTATGGCTAGATAAGCAAGCCCTTTCATCAGAAGCAGCTACAAAAGTAGACAGACAGATACATATACATAAGGGCTGCACGCGACTGATGGTGCATGTGCAGCCTCATAGCCAGCGGCGCTCAGATGGCCGTAGCATGGCCGCCGAGCTCTGCTGGTTTTGTTGAAAAAACCATGCCTCCTAGGTAGGTACAGCAGTGGGGGGACCAATCAGAAGCAGGGGTCCGCCAGGATTGGCAAGCCCCTGTCCCCCATATTTAATAGCTATGTAAACCCAGTGGGAAAAACAGAGATAATGTTACAAGTGACTTCTGGCGGTATGTAACATTACGGTGACCATTTATATAAATACTAGGTACGTAGACACCTTAATAGAAGGAACTCTGAACAGGAATGTAATGTGTTAAAATTAACAGATGACAAGGAACCGCAGATCAAACAATCCACAGTAGTAGAGATGGCTCATATATTGGCTTAGCAAAGCCATATGTCTTAAACCATTACAGGGTCTTGTGAACACAATAACCAAATATTGTGGTATAAGTTCACCCTGTAGGATACTCCTCACATGACTAAATACTTCCAAAGATGTCACTCATCAAACAATAGTCACCTGCTTGATATAATATCCATTAGTCCTATATAAAACTAGTGAATTAAATAAAGTCATTTAGCCCCAGTGGTTTGACAGTTTGAAGGGTGAAGGTTCATTGGGCTTCTTTCCGCAACAAGAGGTTGTCCACATTCCCTCCTCTCAAAGGGACCCTCACATGTTCAATCCCCTGGAATTTTATACACCCCAGGGTGCCATGATGGTATTTCAACACGTGTTGGGCAATGGGTGTGTCTGCTTCACTAGCTATATCTTGCAAATATTCGCCAATGCGTCGACTGAATTCGAGTTTCGTCTTTCCCACATACTGTAAAGCACAGATGCAGGTAGCTAGATACACAACCCCAACAGTTTTACAGTTTATAAAGGACCTGATGGTGTAACTTCTCTTGGTTGTATTACTGGTTATGACATTCCCTTTCTTTATGGCCCCACATGCCACACACACACACTGCATTTAAATGTGCCAGTGGGTTTTGTTGATAGCCAAGTAGTGGAGATTGGTGTTGAGAATGCACTATGAACCAGTTTGTCCTTAATGTTTCCCCCACAAGGCGTGCCATAGTGGTGTAAACTATATGTATACGCCCAGCTACACTTGGTGGGGGGATTCTGGGGAGATAAGACTTGCCAGTGAGTTGCAAGCTATCGGAATATGCCCATACCATTGATACTGAGCGATACACCAGTGTCTTAATTGAAGATTGAGGACTACAAGGTATTAATTTAGCCTCAGTCCTGGTGTTATCGCCGGCATCATACTCCACTACTCACGTTTCCTATGCTAGTTTAGAGACAAAAACAGTATAACGTTTCCAAGCACCATCTATAGGCTCTAGCATAGGAGAGGCTGACAAGTTAAAAATGCAAGGGGAAGCAGAGAGTAGGCGAGGGTAAAAGCTGCACAGTGACCGCAGGGTATTATACCGTATTTTTCGCTTTATAAGACACACTTTCCCCCCCCCCCAAACGTAGGGGGAAAATTGTGGTGCGTCTTATAAAGCGAATACAAGTGAGTGCTTCCATTATGGAAGCGCTCACTTGTATGTTTTAGCTGCGGCACCCCAATCAGACCTCAGATCAGCCCACCCAGCCCCATAACAATAAAATAAAAACCTCTTTTACCAGTCCTGCGCCGCGGCTCCGCTCCGGGTCCGGCGCTCCTCTGGATTCCCGGGCCGGAGCTGCACTGTCCTGACTCGTACAGCGTCAGGACGTAGTGCGCGCTCTATGACCTGACGCTGCATGGAGTCAGTTGACAGTGCAGCGTCGGCCTTAGAAGCCAGAGGAGCGCCGGACCCGGAGTGGAGCCGCGGCACAGGACAGGTAAGAGAGGTTTTTATTTTATTGTTATGGGGCTGGGTGGGCTGATCTGAGGTCTGATGGGGGCACACTGGGCTGTTCTGAGGTCTGATGGGGGCACACTGGGCTGTTCTGATGTCTGATGGGGGCACACTGGGCTGTTCTGAGGTCTGATGGGGGCACACTGGGCTGATCTGAGGTCTTATGGGGGCACACTGGGCTGATCTGAGGTCTTATGGGGGCACACTGGGCTGATCTGAGGTCTTATGGGGGCACACTGGGCTGATCTGAGGTCTGATGCGCACACAATGGGCTGATCTGAGGTCTGATGGGGGCACACTGGGCTGATCTGAGGTCTGATGGGGGTTTGATGTGATGTCCTGAAATTTATGGGGGGTCTGATAAAAAAAAAAATATTTTCTTCTCATTTTCCTACTCTAAAATCTGGGGTGCGTCTTATCGTCGGGTGCGTCTTATAAAGCGAAAAATAAGGTAAGTTGTAGGCTTTCCTTTAGAGGTAGGTTTTCAGGTTGCTTTAGAAAGCTTCAATGGTGGGAGAGAGACTGCTGGGAGAAATCTTGGAGACTACTGCATGAGCCGGAAAACCAGAGATTATGCAGGAACCTATTAGGTCAGAGACATATGGAGGAGACAGGTTGTGGATGGCCATGTATGTCATTGCTAGTATTTGGAACAGATTTTTTTTTGTGTGTGTAATGGGTAGCCAGTGAGAGGATTGGCAGAGGTGACAAGATATCGATTAACCAGGAGAGAGTTGGGGATGGGTTCTGCAAGAGAGGTAAGGCGAGTTTCACATGTGCAGCACAACAATCCGGCAGGCTGTTTTGGCAGAGAACAGCCTCCAGAGTTCTCTGGGAAATAGCAGGGATACGGCTGGTCAAATACTGCTGCACACAATGGTTTTTGTCCAGCTAAATCCCAGCATTTATGCCAGGGAGAGGCCCGATACCTGTAAATTCCCATTATAGTCAATGTGGTGACAGAGTTGTCTCATTGAAGTGGGACGGCTGAGTTGTAATTACACCTGTTCGTCACTGGAATATTAACGGCAAGTAGGTAAACAGAGAAGAGAAGGTAGCGCTCATACAAGACCTACTTTCTCTTCAGTTGATCGGTGGGGGTGCCGGTATTCGGACCGCCACCAATCTGATAGGCCATCAATATTATAATAGCAGACAACCACTTTAACACAGCTATCCACATCCACTTTTTAAAAAAACACCCATATTTCAAAACTGCAATGGTGTAAAAATGCAATAAGTTATAACATTTTTTCGTAAGTAGTTCCAAAAAGGCACAAGAGTCACATTTTGCAATTTTTGAAGCCAGAATTCTGGAGTAAAGGTATGCAGAGTCTGCATGATTTTAATATATATATACACACACAGTACAGACCAAAAGTTTGGATACACCTTCTCATTCAAAGAGTTTTCTGTATTTTCATGACTATGAAAATTAAAGATTCACACTGAAGGTATCAAAACTATGAATTAACACATGTGGAATTATATACTTAACACAAAAGTGTGAAACAACTGAAAATATGTCTTATATTCTAGGTTCTTCAAAGTAGCCACCTTTTGCTTTGATTACTGCTTTGCACACTCTTGGCATTCTCTTGATGAGCTTCAAGAGGTAGTCACCTGAAATGGTTTTCACTTCACAGGTGTGCCCTGTCAGGTTTAATAAGTGGGATTTCTTGCCTTATAAATTGGGACCATGAGTTGTGTTGGGCAGAAGTCAGGTGGATACACAGCTGATAGTCCTACTAAATATACTGTTAGAATTTGTATTATGGCAAGAAAAAAGCAGCTAAGTAAAGAAAAACGAGTGGCCATCATTACTTTAAGAAATGAAGGTCAGTCAGTCCGAAAAATTGGGAAAACTTTGAAAGTGTCCCCAAGTGCAGTCGCAAAAACCATCAAGCGCTACAAAGAAACTGGCTCACATGAGGACCGCCCCAGGAAAGGAAGACCAAGAGTCACCTCTGCTGCGGAGGATAAGTTCATCCGAGTCACCAGCCTCAGAAATCGCAGGTTACCAGCAGCTCAGATTAGAGACCAGGTCAATGCCACACAGAGTTCTAGCAGCAGACACATCTCTACAACAACTGTTAAGAGGAGACTGTGTGCAGCAGGCCTTCATGGTAAAATAGCTACTAGGAAACCACTGCTAAGGACAGGCAACAAGCAGAAGAGACTTGTTTAGGCTAAAGAACACAAGGAATGGACATTAGACCAGTGAAAATCTGTGATTTGGTCTGATGAGTCCAAATTTGAGATATTTGGTTCCAACCACTGTGTCTTTGTGCGACGCAGAAAAGGTGAAAGGATGGACTCTACATGCCTGGTTCCAACCGTGAAGCATGGAGGAGGAGCTGTGATGGTGTGGGAGTGCTTTGCTGGTGACACTGTTGGGGATTTATTCAAAATTGAAGGCATACTGAACCAGCATGGCTACCACAGCATCTTGCAGCGGCATGCTATTCCATCCGATTTGCGTTTAGTTGGACCATCATTTATTTATCAACAGGACAATGACCCCAAACACACCTCCAGGCTGTGTAAGGGCTATTTGACCAAGAAGGAGAGTGATGGGGTGCTACACCAGATGACCTGGCCTCCACAGTCACCAGACCTGAACCCAATCGAGATGGTTTGGGGTGAGTTGGACCGCAGAGTGAAGGCAAAAGGGCCAACAAGTGCTAAGCATCTCTGGGAACTCCTTCAAGACTGTTGGAATACCATTTCAGGTGACTACCTCTTGAAGCTCATCAAGAGAATACCAAGAGTGTGCAAAGCAGTAATCAAAGCAAAAGGTGGCTACTTTGAAGAACCTAGAATATAAGACATATTTTCAGTTGTTTCACACTTTTTTGTTAAGTATATAATTCCACATGTGTTAATTCATAGTTTTGATGCCTTCAGTGTGAATCTACAATTTTCATGGTCATGAAAATACAGAAAACACTTTGAATGAGAAGGTGTGTCCAAACTTTTGATCTGTACTGTATGTATATATATATATATATATATAATTTTACTAGGGAAAGTGTTACTCTTTCCCCATATTTTATTTTGAAACATTTTGAAACTTTTATTTCTCTTTATTTTAGTCCCACTAGAAGACTTGAAGTTCTATGAACCTGATCACTGTGTGACACAGGCATATGCACTGTTAAATTGCTAGGTGATAGCTGTCCAATACAGCCAACACAGAATCATTGTTCATGGGCAGCAGATCGCTGTTTAGACAGCACAATATGCTGCCCAGAAATGGTGATTGGTGGTGCCTGCACAAACGACAGGATGAAACGCTTGTTCATCTGGTCATCAGCAGCACATTGTTGGGAACTAGCGTTCGCAGGAAGGTTCATTCCCGATAATCTTCCCAAATATCAAGAGGCGTAAATCTACCTTAATAGTTTGTCACAGATCAGGAAATGATTGAACATCAAAGCCAAAAGGAAAAAAATAAAAACTAGTAATGATGGGGATACATTTACTGTAAAATGTTAATACATACTATAATCATAATAGTATCCCAAGTAGCTTCAAGCACAGGCACACAGTGGCTCTGTATATAGCCAAGATGCTCACCGAGATGGACCAGCTTTTTTTTTTCCTTTCTGCCCACTTTGCCAGCCAATTAAGAGATTCACTTCTAGCAAACTTAAGAATAAGCAAATTAATTCTCCCATTGTATTCTATTGACTGGCAAATGTAAAAAAAACAGAAAGATGAGCTTATTCACAATACAGCCATCTCTCCACATAGTAATTATGTCCATGAAATCTGCGTGCCTACACAACAATTTCTAATTACACAGCAATAAAAGCCTAAACAATGGTGCCACATAGAAAACAGGCCCACACAGTACTTGGTCACCAACTATTTTCATGACTATTTTAAAGAACTATTCCTGAGACATTGACAGAATGAGCCTGACTTATCACCCAAAGTTGACCTACACAGCATATGGATATACAGTGGTCATTGAAGTTACCTTGACCGCAGGATACGATATTGAGTTATGATCTCAAGTTACATCCTTTTAACTTACAACAGTCATTTCAAAAACCAATCGATAATATAACTTGGGGACCATTGTAATGTAAGCAGTGTGCAGAATGAAACGGATAGGAAAACTTATTGCGTGAGAAATTTATCAAAACTGGTGCCAAGGAAAGCTGGCTTAGTTGCTCAAAGCAACCAATCAGATTCCACCTTCTGTTTTCCACAGAAGCTCTGAAAAATAAAAGATTGAATCTGATTGGTTGCTATGGACAACTAAGCCAGTTATTCTTTGCAACGTTATCCACAGTTTTATGAATCATTAGTACTAATGTCAAGTACAACTTACCAAGCTGTGCCCAGAGAGGGTTGTATGGGTGGGTCTTTGCCAGCAAGTCTACACTTTGTGACGAGTGTTTTTCGAGGAAGATTTTAATGGGCGGTTGTCCATTGGGCATCACTGTAGGGACCCACGCCAGGTGATTTGTGAGGACAGCGGTGATGAGAGCTGGAAGGAACCTGAAATAAGCACACATGCTTTACACACAAATAATATACAGATATGTGCCAATGCTCAAATATATTATTTCTAGTAAGGGTAAATGCATTTACTACGGAAATCAATCATCCCAATACCTACACAAGGCACTGGAGCATTACTAAAAAATGTATTAAAGCAACTTTACATGGGCTGATTCTCGGACGGATAATCGTTAACAAGCATTCACAGAAACACTTGTTAGCGATTATCTGGCGGAGTAAATGCTTGTTCATCAGATAATATTATCGTTTGTGCTGTCACCTAAAAAGTCATTTAATCATGCTGTCTAAACAGCACTCTGCTGCTGGCAAACAACCAGTCTGTATGGAGACAAGTGACAGCAGCAGCAGTTGCTACTGACCCCTGATATATTTATACATAGTTATTGGAGCTCCCTTCAGTCATCATTTTTCTTTGTCTTTTTTTTTATTCCCACTATGTTGGAACTCCAGTTCATCAATTTTATTGGTCAAGCTTCTGGCATTAGTATATATCTAATAAGGTGTTTTTTGGTTACTTTTTATTTTAAACATATCCTAATGTATCCATTTAACTCTTCTAACCACTCCCTCATTTCAATTACTTAGCGCCAGGCAGGAGCGTAGCTAAAGGCTCATGGGCCCTGGTGCAAGAGTTCACCTTGGGCCCCCCTCCTCTTAGTGCTCTGCGTGTCTTCTTATGCGTTACAAGGGTCTTTGGGCCCCCTCAGGCTCCTGGGCCGGTAGCGACTGCTACCTCTGCACCCCCTATAGCTACGCCCCTGGCGCCAGGTCACTATCTGCACTATCCTCCCCTCATATAATTTAGTGGCACTCCCCTCCAATCCCTAGTTTAAAGACTGCTCCAACTGTCTCCCTAAGGACAGCTGCACCCTCCCCATTGAAGTGCAGCCTATCCCTACCATAAAACCTGTAGCCAACAAAGAACCCCTCCTTCCTATATCAGTTTTTGGGCTGCTTGTTAACCTCTCTAATGTCCAACTGCGTCTCTGGTTTTCTACATGGTACAGGAAGTATTTCAGAAAATACTACATTTGAGGTCCCTGCACTCAGTCCCCTCTTTACTGGAACTGGAATTCCCAGAATGGCAGAGGAATTGTCTTGCTTCTGCAATGCTACCCCTAAGGCTACTTTCACACTAGCGTTTTTAAATTCCGGTATTGAGTTCCGTCAAAGGGGCTCAATACCGGAAAAAAACGCTTCAGTTTTGTCCCCATTCATTGTCAATGGGGACAAAACTGAACTGAAGACAACGGAATGCTCCTGAAAGCATTCCGTTCCGTCTTCAGACCGGAGAACAAACCGCAGCATGCTGCGGTTTGCTCTCCGGTCCAGGCATCCGCACCAAGACGGATCCGGAATGACCCCCAATGGAAGTCAATGGGGACGGATCCGTTTGGTGTGGACACACCAGTAATCCGGATCTGTCCTCCATTGATTTCCAATGGGGGGTCATTCCGGATCCGGCATACATACACACAGACTACATACAAACAAACATACAGACATACATACAAACATACAGACATACATACATACATACATACTCACATACTCCCGGGACGCCGGCAGCAGGTCTTCACGCGCCTCCTGCACGCTGCGATGACGTTTCCCCACTGCGCCCAGCAGAGGGCGCTGTGGGGAATCGTCATCACTGCGCGCAGGAGGCGCGTGAAGACGTTCTGCCGGCGTCCCGGGACTATGTGAGTATGTATGTATGTCTGTATGTTTGTATGTATGTCTGTATGTTTGTTTGTATGTAGTCTGTGTGTTGTTTTAATGTGTGTCATGTGTGGGGCCGGAGCGCTGCTCCGGCTCCACACATGTATAGCGTTAGCACGGATCCGTCGGCACCCTTTAGGTGCCGGATCCGTGCTAACGCTAGTGTGAAAGTAGCCTAAGCTAAAAGCTACCAGATACTAAACAAATATACTGTATACTGCTAAATTAGGCAACAATGACCATCCTGAGGGACGTGACCTGAGGAGCAAATATCTCACATGATAAGCTGTCTGGGTCCAAGTTGACAAATAACCTGCTCAGGCTAAAAATACTTATAGGGATAATGTACCAAAAATAAGCAAGCTTTATTTACAGACTACAGTCCATCAGACAAACAGCAGATACAAGTTATAAATCGTGGGCACAATTAATAAGGCTCTTGTCAGTATGATTAACCCTATTAAGCCAGGCATAATGCCTCGTAGGGTTGATTATACTGATTAAAACAATACATTTCTTTTGTCTGTATGCTAAACAGCTGCAGAGATATCAGTGTGTTATTCATATGCAAATGAGCACGTTGGAGCACCAGGGGGCAAACTTGAATCCTTGGAGCACTGCTTCTGTAACACCCCCTGTTCTCTGCACCCTTCTCCCTCCCCTTGATTGATAGGGCTTGACGACAAAATGCTGAGGGAAGAGGTAACATAGTAACATAGTTTATAAGGCCGAAAAAAGACATCTGTCCATCCAGTTCGGCCTGTTATCCTACAAGTTGATCCAGAGGAAGGCAAAAAACCCCTGTGAGGTAGAAGCCAAATTTCCCCACTTTAGGGGAAAAATTTCCTTCCCGACTCCAATCAGAATAACTCCCTGGATCAACAACCCCTCTCTAGCAGCTATAACCTGTAATATTGTTACCCTCCAGAAATACATCCAGGACCCTCTTGAACTCTCTTAGTGAACTTACCATCACCACCTCCTGAAGCAAAGAGTTCCATAGTCTTACTGCTCTTACCGTAAAGAATCCTCTTCTATGTTTGTGTACAAACCTTCTTTCCTCCAGGCGCAGAGGATGTCCCCTCGTCACAGTAACAGTCCTGGGGATAAATAGATGATGGGAGAGATCTCTGTACTGACCCCTGATATATTTATACATAGTTATTAGATCTCCCCTCAGTCGTCTTTTTTGTAAAGTGAATAACCCTAATTTTGATAATCTTTCTGGGTACTGTAGTCCACCCATTCCAGTTTTTACTTTAGTTGCCCTCCTCTGAACCCTCTCCAGCTCTGCTATGTCTGCCTTGTTCACAGGAGCCCAGAACTGTACACAGTACTCCATGTGTGGTCTGACTAGTGATTTGTAAAGTGGCAGGACTATGTTCTCATTACGGCCATCTATGCCTCTTTTGATGCAACCCATTATCTTATTGGCCTTGGCAGCAGCTGTCTGACACTGGTTTCTTTAGCTTAGTTTGCTGTTCACTAAAATTCCTAGGTCCTTTTCCACGTCACAGTTACCTAATATTTTACCATTCAGTATGTACTGGTGACTTCCATTATGCCTTCCCATATGTATAACCTTACATTTGTCAGTGTTAAACCTCATCTGACACTTCTCTATCCAAGCCTCCAGTCTATCCAGATCCATCTGTAGCAGTGTACTGTCCTCTTCTGTGTTAATTACCTTACACAGTTTAGTGTCATCTGCAAAAATTGATATTTTACTGTGCAAGCCTTCTACAAGATCATTAATAAATATATTGACGAGAATAGGGCCCTATACTGACCCCTGTGGTACCCCACTAGTGACAGTGACCCAATCTGAGTATGTACCGTTAATAATCACCCTCTGTTTTCTATCACTGAGCCAGTTACTTACCCACATACAGACATTTTCTCCCAGTCCAAGCATTCTCATTTTATATACTAACCTTTTACGTGGTACCATGTCAAATGCTTTGGAGAAGTCCAGATATACAACATCCATTGATTCGCCACAGTCAAGTCTAGAACTTACCTCCTCATAGAAATTGGTTTGACATGACCGATCCCTCATGAAGCCATGCTGATATGGAGTTATTTGCTTATTTTCATTGAGGTACTCCAAGATAGCATCTCTTAGAAAACCCTCAAACAGTTTACCCACGACAGATGTTAAACTTACCGGCCTATAGTTCCCGGGCTCTGTTTTTGGACCCTTTTTGAATATTGGCACCATATTTGCTATGCGCCAATCCTGTGGAACACTCCCTGTCAGTATAGAGTCCTTAACCACTTCAGATCTGAGACATTTACCCCCTTCCTGACCAGGCCTAATTTTGAAAATCTGACATGTGTCACTTCATCTGGTAATAACTTTGGAACGCTTTTACTTTTCCAAGGGATTCTGAGAATGTTTTCTCGTGACACATTGTACTTCAAGTTAATGGTAAATTTGAGTCGATATGTTTTAATTTTATTTATAAAAAAAATCCAAAAGTTAACAGAAATTTGAAAAAATTCACTGTTTTCTAAATTTGAATCTCTCTGCCTTTAAAGGGTTTCTGTCACCAGATCTGGGCATATTAAACAGGATGACATTTGCAATGTGCAAATGTCACCTGATGCCCAATATGGTATTAATTTTTATATTGGTGCCCCCGTTTTTGATAAAAAAAAAAAAAAAAAGCACTTTTATTTTATGCTAATTAGGCTTACTAGGTGCAAGGGGCGGTTACCCTGCACCTAGTAAGCTCCGTTTGCCCACCTGCTGTCACGCCTTCCTTGTCTTGATGGACAGGGCATGGCAGCTTGTTCGATCTTCTGCCGGCCCTGTCCTCGCTTCAAATCCCGCGCCTGCGCCGTGCGGAATAAAATTGGCGCAGGCGCAGTGAATGGCGCTGGCCGCCGGGCTCCCGGCTACCTCACTGCGCCTGCGCCGATGCCGGGTGTACTCTGACGTCATCGGCGCAGGCGCAGTGAGGTAGCCGGGAGCCCGGCGGCCAGCGCCACTCACTGCGCCTGCGCCGATTTTATTCCGCTAAGGGCATCAATATAAAAATTAATACCAGATTGGGCATCAGGTGACATTTGCACATTGCAAATGTCATCCTGTTTAATATGCCCAGATCTGGTGACAGAAACCCTTTAAGACAGATAGTGATACCCCATAAAATACTTTTTAATTTACATTCCCCATATGTCTACTTTATGTTGGCATCATTTTGGTAGTGTCATTTTATTTTTTTTAGGACGTTAGAAGGTTTAGAATTTTAGATGCAATTTTTGCAAATTTGCAAAATCAACTTTTTAAAGGACCAGTTCAGTTCTGAAGTCACTTTATGGGGCTTACATAATAGAAACCACCCATAAATTACCCCATTTTAGAAACTACACCCCTCAAACTATTCAAAACTGGTTTTAGAAATGTTGTTAACCCTTTAAGTATTCCACAGGAATTAAAGCAAAATAGATGTGAAATTTCAAAATTTCCCCTTTTTTTTTTGCAGATTTTCAATTTTAATCATTTTTTTCCTGTAACACATCAAGGGTTAACAACAAAACTCAATATTTATTACCCCGATTCTGCAGTTTGCAGAAACACCCCACATGTGGTCGTAACTGTTATTTGGGGATAAGCCAGGGCTCAGAAGGGGAGGAGCAGCATCTGCATTTTATAACAGGGAATTTTCTGTCATGGTTTTTAAGAGCGATAACTTTTTAATTTTTTTGTGGACTGAGCTGTGTGAGGGCTTATTTTTTGCGGGACAAGCTGTGATTTTTATTGGCACCATTTTGGGGTACATCCGGATTTCTGATCACTTTTTAATCTAATTTTTGGGAGGTTAAGTCACAAAAAAAAGCAGTTTAAGGGCATTTTTCTATATATTTTTTACACCGTTCACTTAATGGGGTAGATCATGTGATATTTTTGTAGAACCAGTTGTTACAGACGCAACAATATCAAATATGTCTGTTTTATTTTATTTTTTATGTTTTACTCAATAAGAGCATTTTTAGAAAACAAAAATCACGTTTTTGTGTTGCAATTTTTTAAGAGCCATATTTTTTCCATTTTTCTAGCTATGATCTTGTGTGGGAGGCTCATTTTTTGCGGGATGAGCTGACGTTTTTATTGCTACCATTTTGGGATGCATACAACTTTTGATTGTTTGATATGTTTTTTGGTAGGTGACGCGACAAAAAAAGCTGTTTTGGCATAATTTTTATTAGTTTTTTTACGTTGTTTACTTGATGGGGTAGATCATGTGATATTTTAATCGAGCCGATCGTTGCGGACGCAGTGATACCAAATATGTCTATTTTATTTATTTTTATTTGTAACATTTTTTAATTGGGGGAATATATTTTTTTATATGTGATTTTTTTTTAATTTATTTTACACTTTGTGTCCCCCATAAGGTCATACAAGACCTCTGGGGGACATTTTACTTTTTTTTTTTCACTATTGATTTCTACTGTAACTGGGGCTGACATAGTAGCCCCAGTTACAGTGGAAATACATCCCCAGAGAGGCTGTACAGCATAATACTATGCTGTACAGCCTCAGTGCAGGGCTGATCGGGTTGCTGTGAGCGCTGTGTATACAGCGATATAGAAGGCAGGGACCCCTGGGAACGGTCCCTGCCTTCTCTTTGGGGTACCCTGCTTTCACTGATAGCAGGTACCCCACTGTGCAGCTGCACGATTAGCGTACAGCTGCTATCTCTGAATTGACGTTCAAAAACGTCCATTCAGAGATATTTAACCACTTCCCGGATGTTTATAGTCAATGGCGGACGGGAAGTGGTTAAATATCAGAAATAAGGGTCTGGCGATAACATTACTTAATTCTCTTAGGATACGGGGGTGTATGCCATCCGGTCCTGGAGATTTGTCTATTTTAATCTTTTTAAGATGTCGCTGTACTTCTTCCTGGGTCAGACAGGGCACTTTTAAAGGGGAATTTACTTTTATATTCTGCATTTCATCTGACAGATTATTTTTCTCAGTGAAAACAGTGGAGAAAAAGATATTTAGTAGCTTTGCTTTCTCCTCATCGCTCTCTGCAACTCCCCCCTCATTACTCTGTAAGGGGCAGACACCTTCAGGTTTATACTTTTTACCATTTATATAATTAAAGAACATTTTAGGGTTAGTTTTACTCTCTCTCGGTCTCTAGTTTGGCTGCTTTTATTTGTCTTTTACATATTCTATTTTTTCCTCATAGTTTTTCAATGCTTCCTCGCCACCCTCCTGTTTTAGTGATTTAAATGCTTTCTTTTTGTCATTTATTGCTTTCTATACAGTTCTATTTATCCACATTGGTTTTTTCTTGTTCCTTAACCTTTTATTCCCATAAGGTATGTACCTCTCACAATTAGATATTAGGATGCTTTTAAAAATATCCCATTTTGTGGCTGTATTATATTTTTGAGGACTTTGTCCCAGTTAGTTAGGCCTATGGCCTCTCTAGTTGACTAAATGTAGCTTTTTTGAAGTTTGGTATTTTTGTTTCTCCCTGAAGAAACGCTCTTTTGAATGACAATTGGAAGGTTATTATTTTATGGTCACTATTTCCCAGGTGTCTCCCAACCTGGACATCTGTTGTTCTGTCAGGTCTATTGGTTAATTCTAAGTCCAGTATGGCCATCCCTCTAGTCGGGTCCTGAACCAGTTGGGAAAGGTAATTGTCTTTGGTTATTGCCAAGAACCTGTTTCCTTTATGAGATATACAGGTTTCAGTTTCCCAGTCTATATCTGGGTAGTTGAAGTCCCCCATAATAACGACCTCATTATGATTTGCCTCCTCTATTTAGTTTAGAAGTAGATTTTCTGTGGACTCTGGTATATTAGGTGGTTTATAATAAACTCCTATTAGTATTTTATTATTGTTTTTGGCTCCATTTATTTCTACCCACAGTGACTCCACATCTTCATGTCCCTCACTTATATCTTTCCGGAGTGTGGGCTTTAGACAGGACTTTACATGAAGGCAGACCCCTCCCCCTGTACGGTTTTGGCGATCCTTTCTAAACAGACTCTAACCCTGTACGTTAACTGCCCAGTCATAGGTATCATCCAGCCATGTCTCAGTTATTCCCACTATGTCATAGTCCTCCTCACACATCACTAATTCCAGTTCACCTGTTTTATTAGTTAGGCTTCTGGCATTAGTGCACATACAGTTAAGAGGATTATGTATATTTTTTACCCTACACCTTTCCTTCTGAACTGTTCTACTTCCTCCTTCCATTCCTCCCCAGTTCCATTACCTTGCCCCAGGTCTCTATCTGCACTATCTTCCCCTCCTATAATGTAGTTTCCTCACCCCCAGTCCATAGTTTAAACACTCCTCCAGCCTTCTAGCCATCTTCTCCCTCAAAACAGGTGTCCCTTCCCCATTGAGGTGCAGCCCATCCCTACGGTAGATCTTGTAGCCGACAGAGAAGTCGTCCCAGTTCTCCAAGAACCCAAATCCCTCCTTCCTAGACCAGTTCTTGTGTGTCTCAGAGCTGTGTCCTTGCAAGTACATATTACAAACGCTACTTACTATAGCTTACTGTACTACTGTAGCATTACCATATTTAGAAGAGTGGATTTCTATGTTTAGAAAGCTAATGCATATTACTGGGTTATTCACAGGCACAATATATGATTATAAAGAAACCAGTAATATGTGTTAGCTTTCCAAGTATAGAAAAAACATTCTTCTCTATGTGGTATGTCTATAGCTTCGTGGTAAGTTATCAACCTTGTGTGCTGAGATCCTAAGTTCAAATCCCAGGAGACACTTATATATTTGTTTTCTGTTACTTTTTTCTCTCTCATTTAACCCATAATAAAAGGCTACAGCCTTACTATATATATTAGTGTTTTTATGCTTAGAAACCTAAGAAACTTATTATTATAATGTATTATATATTAGCTTTCTAAGTATAAAAAATTCTCAATATGATAAGGCTATAGACTTTTATTATGGGTTAAATGATGGTAGAAACAAAATATCTAAAGAAAGAAAAATATGATCTCTACACGCAAAAATGACCACTTACCTCGAGGCTACTGCCTTATCATATTGAGAGCTGTGTTTTTTCTATACTTAGAAAGCTAATACATATTACTGATTTCATTATAATCAAATATTGTGCCTGTAAATAAAGTAATATGTATTAGCTTTCTAAGCTTAGAAATCCACTCTTCTCAGTGTGTTATGGCTATAGTATCTAGTGTATATGATGTGCACATGATAGGACACAGCTCTGCCCTCAGCATGGATTGGGAGCTGTTTTCTAGCAGAATAAAAGTGATTTCCCTAGACATGGAATACAGCCACAAAGTGCACACAGGTATGTCTGGGATGTGTCTGAAATCTTCTGTGGAGAAGTGCTCTTAGTTATATCTCTGGAGACATACCAATCATACATTAAGCAGGATATTTTAATCTGGAATAGACTGTGACCTTGGGTGGTGAGGACCAGATGAGAAATTGTGAAGCCCTGATCGAAATATTCAACCAAAAATTATTTGATATAAATAACAGTTTTTTCAGTTGCTGTCTAGAAATGAATAGGAAACCTTACTGGGTTTTTGAGGTGTATTCCATCAGGAAGGAAAACTCTTTCATAAACCGCTGGCACAGGTGATTCTTCTCTGGTGATCCAGACATCATAGTTAGCCACACAGGTTCAGATATCCGAGGCATGGTGTACAGGTTACATATTGTTGTCCTGTGCAGTAAAACACATACCAGTTGTAGATCAAACGAACAGTAACATACATAAATCAACCATCTGCAGCAGAATGTGTGCAGCAAACACACGGGACATCCATATCTAACGCATAGTAGGAAAATAGACACACATAATTACTGACTGTAATCTAAGCCACAGACAATACATTTTCCTTTTATTCCGCAGGGCATTCTGTCTATTATAACAATACTAGCAGAAAGACCCGGCTTTGCCTGGGTATATTTCATCTATTTATTTAATGCAAACATTGCTTTGCGCGGGTATATTTAATCTATTTCATTTCATGTTTCTGTGTGTCGTTGCAGAGAGAAAGTCATCCTCCCTCCCATCCTTGCAGCTGACAGATGTTGATTTTTACCTTCAATTGTTCAATCTCCATTGGCTGCGGAGTGGGAGGGGTCATGGCCTGACTGAGTCGGGGGCGTGACGTTGCAAGACCTGGGGCGGGGTTTTAAGTCCTTCTTTTGATGGTGGCCAGAATTACAGGTCGATGCCATGGTAATTTATGAGGACACGCCATGGGTAACAGTGGAAGAAAACATTGCTTTGCATGGGTATATTTAATCTATTTCATTTAATGTTTCTGTATGTTGTTGAAGAAAGAAATCCAACTTCCCTCCCACCCCTGCAGCTGACAGAAGTTTATTTTTACCTTCATTTTTTCAATTCCCATTGGCTGCGGAGTGGGAGGGGGCGTGACCTGACAGAGTCGGGGGCGTGGATTAGCAAGACGCTTCGCATGGGTGTATTTAATGTTTGTGTGTGTTGTTGCAGAAAGAAAGTCAACCTCCCACCCATCCCTGCAGCTGACAGAAGTTGATTCTTACCTTTATTTTTTCAATCTCTGTTGGCTGCGGAGTGAAAGGGGGTGTGGCCTGACATAGTTGGGGGTGTGGCTTAGTGAGACCTGGGGCAGGGGTTTTAAGTACTTCTTTTAGGGTGGCCTGAATTAAAGGTCAATACCATGCTTATTTATGAGTCCACGCAATAGGCAGCAGTGGAGGAAAACATATTTTATTACTACTGAACTGTAGTAATAGAAAAACACATAAGTTATATTTATGGTAACCAGAATACCTTTAACAGTGTCAGTAAATAGAAATGGATGAGATCCTCAGCTGCTGATAATTACCTGGTTGTTATGGAAACCTGCCCTCCCTGTGCCTTTGCAGAGAATGGCAGTTGGAGTTTAAAACCAAAGCTCCCAGTTGTAATGTTGGCTAATGGAGATCATATTTTGGGAATATCTCGGGAACAGTACGTCCTAGAGAGATGAGACCTGGTCTAAAACTTTCCCGGACACCTGATGTACCTGTGTGCCGAATTTGGTGAAAATCGGTCCAGTAGTTTGGTCGCGCATAGAGAACAGACAGACAGACAGACAGACAGACAGACAGACAGAAACTCATTTTTATATTATTAAGAGATATTCCAAACCAAGAGAAGTAGGAATATGTAAAGTACAAGATCTCAAAGAGCTGATACCAAGGATTTCTTCTAGTTCTCCGCACAGCCACCACAATCACATACTCACACAGCAGTTGCTTCATTACAAAAAGAAACTATGGGGATCAGTTATTAAACAGAAATACACCTATATTAGGCGTATTTCTGGCACAGATTGCGGCACAAAGATCCTTTGCACCGCAATCTGCAACTTTTCCCTCGTCCTGCCAGGTCTAAAAAACTGGGCCCGATGCGGGTGGGGAAAGGATGGGCCGGAAAGCCAGTCTCATTTACCATTTTCTACATGCCCTAACCTGAGGGGTTAAATGACAGGGTTAGTCAAGATCTCTATTAGGGTGAATAGCACAAAGGATCAAAAGGGGGTTCTAGGCCCCTGGGGGATAATAGTTATTAAATAACTTTTTTTAAAAACACCAAAATATTAAGGGGGTCATTTATCAATCTGAAATATGCCTAAATCAGGAGCATTTCAATCTGCTACTTCTCCTCGCTCACACCAGGTCTAAAATTTTGGGCGTGGGACGGGAAGGGAAAGGGCCAGTAGGACCGCCTCATTTACCATTTTCTACACCTGTTTTAGGCATGGGGCTTTATTAAGACCGGCGTCTAAAACGCCGATCTTAATACACGTGCCTCTAAAAGCTGAAATCACCCCCTTTCCCAAGTTTACATATAAAAATATATAAACAATAAAAAATATAAACATATTAGGTATCGTCATGTCCGAAAAAGTACAAACTATTAAAATATTGTAAAACGGTGGACACCGTAATGGAAAAAGAAATGGAAAACATGCTATTTGCCATGTCTTAGTTACCTTTCCCCCCAAAAAAAAAATAGGATAGGACTTTTCTATTATGTGCCGGACGTTCCAAAAAATGTGGACTGCACAAGGCTTTTTTGGGGTTTTATTTTTCTTTCCCGTGGTATTGAATGGTATTAAGTATTGCAATGCTTTTTTAAGGTATTGAAATGGAATCAAAATTTTGGCATTGTAACAACTCTATGAGTTATAAAGCAAACCAAGTGAATTTAAAGTCCATCTTTTTAGGAGGTGTTAAAGAATGTTTGCCCACAGCAGATAGACTGAATCTTGTGATACATTATTTACTATTCTGGTAAGCCTGGCCGAATGTGCTGCTGATAGTGTTTCCTCCAAGACAGATCAGATTCCCTTGGCAGCCCTCCAGCAGACATGTGACTGTAATAAAGGGAACCCTCCATACCAGAAATGAGAGTATTAATGGCTTACGGACCAAGGGCAGGGCACAGAGCAGCTACGTGTGCACAAGCTCACACCCTGCTCCCCTGGATCTTTTAACTCCTTATACAAACTCATCAACCATAATTTCAGTTGTTTACTGGAAACTACAAAATCAGAGAGGGACGGTGTTATTTTGAGATCTATACACAAGGCTTCAACAAATGAACTCTGCATTCAGTACCTGCGTTTCCATGTTATATTTTTTTAAGAAGTGTCTTTATATGAGGGCTCCAGCCTTGACAGGCCAAGGCTTATGTGCACAAGAGAAAAATACAATTATGTCTTCCTTTCTATGAGAACACAGTCACCAACAGAGACACTGTTGTTATGCATCTATTATCATATGAGCAATAGAAGCGTAATGTTAATGGCCAGGTGTTTTTATACAGTGAATTTATAGATTTCAGCCTGCTTCCTGTTATTCACATCACGCCTGTAACACGTTTCATCAACACAATAATACACATCTGCACTGACTATGAAATAAAACCATCTATCCCAAATTAGGTTCCACTAAAGGGGTACTCCAGTTAGAAAATTATTAGATCGGTGGGGGTCCTACTGCTGGCATCCCCACTAATCACGAGAATTGGACTCCATACTCTGTAGTAGGAAGAAGGGCTATTAGGCTTTTGGAAGGCATATTTTGCTGGAATGCTTTTGCAACACCAATTCGCATTTGCAGAGACCCAGAGCAGAGGTCTGTTGTGTATTCCAGAAATTAATGTGCAGCTGGTAGTGAAAATGAATATTGAAGTTTTTCCACAAAAATTGGATCTCTAATTTTATACAGTGTTTCCTGATTTTATAAACACCCTACATGTGGCCCTAATCTCTTGCCTGGAACTAAGATAAGGCTCATGTGTGAAAGAGCGGCAAGTAAATGTGAGGCCTATTTTGGTCATTTATACAGCACTAGTTAACAATTGCAGAAATTCTGAGGTGAACCCAAAAAAAGAAACCAACGTAAAGTAACCCCATTTTTAAGACTGCACTATCAAGGAATATTTTTTTTCTCCCTGACCTCTGCATGCTTCCCTCTGAGTGCGGACCGCTGGGCAGCCTCAATCAGCGTCAGCAGGCACACATGTGGAGCCTGCTCCTCATTGGCTCAGGGTGCCTGCTGATGTGTAATGCTGCTGCCCTGCGGTCCTCCTCAGCCTGCAATCATGAGTGAGTCCGGACACTTACAAATAGTTTTCTTTATGGGGCTGACAGGGGCTGTGTGATAGCAGGTGGCAACCCTACCCACCACCTGCAATTAGATCCAGGGCCGCACCGCCCGTGGCAATTGGCGGTGCGGCCTGAGTGTTTAAAAAAAAAAATAAAAAATGAATGGTTCTAGGGGGGTCCAGACCCGTTGGACCACCCGTCGGTGCGCCCCTGCACATACCTGAAAAGCCAAGCGCGCTGATGAGCTGCTTCTTTTGCTTGCCGCTCTGCTTCTCCCGCCTGCTGCTCCCTCCCTCTGTCAGGAACTTTGTGGGCGGGCTTAATTTGCATAGAGCACTGCGCCTGCCTGCTTGTACTTTTCGCTAGCTGGTGGCGCAGCGTGCTATGCAGGTACAGTCTGGCAGTGCCAGTATGCAATCAATGTATGGGAGTGGAGTGGGCGGGCTCCCAATGTGACCATCACTGCACAGTATGTGAAGGGGCCCGGCCTGGTCTGAAACTAAGACTGTATGTTAACTTGTCTGAGACACTGCTCCTGGCTGGCCGGGCCCCGAAGAAGCTTCCACTGCTTCCCCGGTAGTTACGCCACTGGCTATGGGCCTGTCAGTTAAATACAAAAAATTATTGGCAGTATGTATGACAGAAGGGGTGGATATAGCGTAAAAAAAAAAAAAAAAAAACAAAATAGCAAGTATGATAAATTTTTAAGTTTTCTTGTTTTTTTTTCGGGGGGAGGGGGGAAATAACGATGGCCAGGAATTATCTGACATCACTGCCATATACACATTCCTCCGCACACTGGTTATTAAACATCAGGGTTTTGATACCTTCCTGTAATTTCAAAAAAGTTATCCCTACTGCCAGCATATCGGCACAGCACAAAGGTATTGTGCAGGGCAATTCGGGTCAGATGGATAGCCAGCTTCTTGTACCACACTTTAGTTTTGCACATGGTGATATATAGCTTGATGACCTGATCAGAAAGGTCCACGCCGCCCATGAATTTATTATATTCCTGTACGCAGACAGGTTTCAGGCTTAGGTAGAGGACCCATGTACAGGGTCAAGTGTGCTGCTGCCATCATGGATTGTGGCCATCTCTCTTATCCTTATATCTCACAAGCAGCAGATGTTCGCTGCAGATGGCCCTACTACAATTGATTGTACCAGCAAAGTTTTGGGAAGGCCCCTCTGATTTTTATGACTCATGCCACAGGCTGCAATAGCTTTAGACAAAAGGGCTTTACTCGAAGGGGCACTATTATAGAATTTATCTATATATAATCGATACCCTTTTTCCAGTAGAGGATGTGTAAGATCCCATACAATCTAGAAAAGGGGGCGCTTTCTGGGGGCTCAATTTTACTGGTAGGCATGTCTGGTGGCACTCTCACAGATCGTATAGAGTTTAACACCGTACCGGGCCCTTTTATTTGAGAGATATTGTCCGAATTTGAGCCTCCCCTTAAAATTAACAACTCGGGAATATAAAATTGGGAAAAAAGTACTAGAACAATCATTAACTAATGGCCTTATTTAATAAAGACGATCAAAATTTGGGTCTTCTAGGTGTGGGCAGAGACTATTATCAGTGACGTGAAGGAATCTGAGGAAAGCCTCAAAACACTTTCTGCTCAAAAGTGTTCGGTAGATGAGGGTGCTATATAGTATATCCAGGGACCAATAATCACAAAGTCTTTTTTACAAAGCCAAAACTAAGAAGTATGCCCGAAAATTTGTGCAGTTCTGCTGCATTTGTGGGGGTCCAATGTTGGCCTTTGGCATAGAAAGAGATGGGATTCTGGGCAATGAACTGAGCAGCATAAATGTTAGTCTGCTCTACCATTACATTTATTAGGGGATCTGAAAAAAAAATTGATGGCCTTGAACCCTGTGGAGTCAAATTTAAGGCCTGGGGAGGAAATGAAATCAGGCACTTGGGGGCTATAATTGTCCACCGCTATGTCAGCTCAGGAAGAGCAGGACCTGCAACTCGACGACACTGACGGGGAGAAGGAATTAGTGTCCCTTGACTCTGACAAAGATGAAACCTCAAACTGTGCTTCACCTTCACTGGTGGTGTCCGTATCAGGGCATAATAGTACTGCATATGCCTCCTCAGCTAGGAAATGTCTGCTGGCCATATTAGCGTCAGTCTGTGGTATCAGACTGTGGCCAATCACTGCGATCGCTGGCATGGGACCGGTGTGACTAGTCTGGTGCCTTCGGCCAGCTGTCAGAGACAGGTGCGATTGGTTCTCTATCACTACGGCTGACGATGCAGTGACAGGTTAAAGCTGGCAGTGCTAAATTACATGCGATTCAGACATACAGTTATGTCCAAATGCATGATGGGGTTAAGACAGCCTCTCTCTGACACAAATGACTTAAAGGGAACCTGTCATCTCCGAAACACCACCTGAGCTAGAGTAAGCGTTGTATAGTGTAAGTGACGTCGAGTCTGGTTATGTAATTTTTATCTTCATACTCGCTTCCATTCTGATGTTGTGCTCCCATAAACCTGCAGTAAAATGCACTCACTGGACTCCGGTGCTCACTCACATAATGGAGAGGACTCAAAGAAGAGTCCAGTGAGTGCATTTTACTGCTGGTTTGTGGGAGCACAGCGTCAGAATGGAAGGGAGTATGAAGATAAAACTTACATATTCGGATTCAGCATCACTTACACTATACAACGCATACTCTAGTTCAGGGGGTATTTTGGAGATGACAGGTTCCCTTTAAGTACTGGGACCTTTTGGTTTCTTTTAGTCCCCCTCCATCCTAACCTTTCTTGGGTCTTGGGGGGCTCCTCTTTCAATCCAGGAAAAGAAAGCATCTGAGAATGCTATAACAATGAGCAGTCATATTCTGCTATCCTGAGGATTCATTGACAGCATCTGAGGTTTGACTGCTTCAGGCCACCTAGTTATTAGTGGTAGTTAAAGCCATCTGTCTGCATTCATACACCTCGTGAGTAGCAGTACTGAATTGCTGATAAACAACACGTGGCATGAATACTGGTGAAGTGAGTAAGAACCCAAATCCTGGGCTCATACCCATCTCCTCTTATGGGAATTTCATGTACTGCACGAAAGTGGCCAGTGCCCTGGACCCTAAGGAACAGGGCCAGCCAAAAATCAGATGTCATGACATTATACTTTTGTCACTATGATATGGGGAACTTACAAATACATTTAGTGAGAGAATATGGGAAACAAGACTCCAACACCAGAACTTGCCAACACATCTGACTGTAAGCTTAGCACATGCACGGTGTACACTTGCTATGTGTTTTGTATGGGCAAACATGGGGGCTAAGATTCTCAAACACAAATCTTTTAGACCAAATGTACAACTATACAGCTGACAAAAAAAAGAATCACAAAACAGAGCTTATTCCTTAACGTGATGCAGGTGCGTTCTTCAGGAATAACTGACTCCTTTTCAGTGAAACCGCACTGATGTTTTTTCAAGACACACAATTTTAGGGGGCCAAAATTATTTTTATGCTGTTATTAGCAGGGAAAAAGTTATTTTGTCCAGTTTTGCAAAAAAAATGTTGCTTAACTGCATCTTTACTGGCAGAAGCACAATTTAACATCACATGTCCTTAAACATGTGAATGAGCAGCAAAATCTGAACTCATGACTTAGCCTAGTGATGATATCTATGGCTCCAAGGCATAAACATGTTGGAGAGAGAAAAAGGTAAAGAAAAACTAAAGACCGGTTAAGCTATTTTCCAGGGAGGGGTCAATGTGGTTCTTGTTTCACATGATAAATCTTACTCCTGAAGAAGCCAAGTTAAGGTGACTACTTCATAATGATAGGGAGGGAAGGTGACTTTTACTAAGAAAGCTCCCTTCCTCCATCTTCCCCATTTGATAATTTCAATTTCAGGTACGGCACCCATACATCTTCCATAGTTGTCTGCTGAACGTTTGTTTGGCTGGCAGCTCTCCCATTTTCTCTATACACATACATGCTTAGCAGAACATGTACCATAATTTTCACCCCATAAGAAGCATTTTTCCCCCAAAAGTGGGAGAAAATGTCCCAGCGTCTTACGGGGCAAAAACTGCTGAGCACTTCCATTATAGAAGCGCTCATTAGTACTGGAGGACCAGAAAGCGGTGAAGGCTCTGTACTCACTACTTCCTGGCCCTTAGCTGTAGGTCGGCGGCAGGAAGAGCAAGAGGGAGCGCTGAAGTAGAGGAGTGGCGATGTCCAGAGCAGGAGAGATAAGGTAAGAAGTGAGGCTGTTGGGGACTGATGAGAGGCATATGGGGGCTGATGAGAGGCATATGGGGGCTGATGAGAGGCAGTATCCTCTTATCTGAGGTCTCATTGGGGGTCATTCTCATTGGGGTCTGAGCTAAAGTTTGATTGGGGGTCTGATCTGAGGTCTTATTAACATTGCGGGTCTTATTGGGACTGACAGATGAGGTCGATTAACATTGGGGGTCTGATTGGGAGTCTGATTGGTGGTCTGACCTGAGGTCTAATGAAAAATAAGTTTTTCTTATTGTCGTCCTCTAAAACCTATGTGCGTCTTATGGGCCAGTGCGTCTTAAAGGGCGAAAAATACGGTATGTCTTTTCAACGGGGAGAGAGGAGAAAGCAGTTTTCAGAGACAACAAAATCTAATATCTTTTAGGCTTGGTTCACATCCCATTTTTGCTCAACTTTTACCGTATACATTGGTTAAAAAAAAAAAAAAGGTGCAAACGTGCAGTACACTAAACTTTTCCATCTATGCCACTGTATGACATCCATCGAAGCATCAGTTTAACGTACGCATTTTTTGGATATGTTCAGACAAAAACATTATGTGAATCCAGCCTAAGTGGACAAGCAGCACACTATTTAGTCGATGTGAAAATCTTTGTGAAGATACAGTGCTTAAAGGTGTTGTCCAACCAGAGAAATTATTAAGTCTACGGCTTAAAACGTTCTAATATAACAAATGAATAACGAATCCTCTAATATGAAATAACAAACACTCCACTTATGGATCTCCAGCCTATTGGCTTCAGAGGTCACATGTCAGTGTCAAGAGGGAACAAGAAGTAGAGATCGGCAGGGGACCCAGAAAGCATTGGAATCATTATGACTTCTCTTGCTTTTTAGAACATTTTTTCTAAATAATCTTTTGTGTTGTACAACCCCTTTAACACAGAGTGCATCTATTATAAGAAATGACTGCGCACAATCAATCACTCTTCTTGTTGGCAGTATATGAAGGTGGTGATTGGCAAATAATATATTATGGCAGATCATCAGATTTCTATATCCGTTACACTGTCAGCAGATGCCACCAAAGTAGATGTGTCAACAAATATCTATGGCCATCTTAGGACCTTGCAACCTACTGGGCCCTCTCCATGGTAATAAGAAAGGACAACAGCTGTGCAAACCAGATGGCACATTAACTACATTCTGAGGAATGCAGTGTTGGAAACTCACAGAAACAGAAAAGTTGAAACAACCACATCACGACTTGTCAAAGGGGTCATACTGTACAAAAGAACGATAGGAACATTGTAGAAGTGACTGCAAAATAAAGTAGCCCTTACCGGAACTCGTTTAGAGCTTCAACTATTTTACTGTAAGCCAGGCTCCTCTGACTGGCGTCTGCTGATCTGCGGCTCATTTTCATTGCCTTTTGAGAAAAATGGGATAAACCGAATAAAACCTGACACTGTTGGCCACCAATTCTTGATATGTTATTGTATAATCAAATCCCTCCCTAATGTTACCTGCTCTATGGCGCATTTCAGCTTGTTCATGTGACTCTCAAAAAGAGGAAAATGAGAAAAGAAGAAGTCGTGGAACTTGCTGGTTTCGTCCTCATCCTTTGACAAGGAGAATATGATACCAATGGCGATCTTCTTCTTCCGGGTAACACCCAGGTTGGGCCCACAACTTTCATCAGACATGTTAAAGCTTTCCTCTACTGACCTAAGATGATAAAATATTCAAAAAGAGTCAAGATCAAGTTGTCTTCATTTTGTGAACTGTGTTAAGTTTACCTGCACTCCTAAGGGACAATGGTTTCATAATGAGTTGTACCAAATGTCAAGCTTAGGTATACAACACGGAGCAAGATTATTACAGTACCATATACACATACAGACTATGGACTTTATATCAATGTATTAAGCTATTTCTTCACATTCCAATATTCTTTTAAACTTTGACTGAATTGAACAGAGGATCATCTAAAGACTCAGGAAACAAGATTTCCCTCCCTTCTTCTAGTTCAGGAGAACATCAACCTAAACAACCCCTGAACCAGTGCAAATCAGTAAATGAATCTTAAAGGGTTTCTCTGGGAATTAAGAAAATGAAAATACATAAATATTACTTTATTATAAATATATTCCTAAATGCTTTTCATTAGTTATAATGGCTCGTTTTGTCTATGAAGCAATGATTAGGAGAAACAAAATGGCCGCCGTCCTATTAGTACACACAGAACCTGTCCTAATCACATAGGAGGACAAGTTACTTCACATCACTAAGGTAAAGAGCTGCCTCATCCTCCCCTCTGCTCTGCTTGTCAGGGATTATGATCCTGAATACAGTTTAATATGATATTTATCTGAGAAGACATGAAGTACAGAGAGGACAGACTGTGGTAATGGTGACTGCATACAAGTGCTGCTGCTCATTAGCTACATCTCCTCATGAACTCCATTCCTACAGAGATTCAGCTGAAGATCTTAGCATCTGTATTCAGAATCATAATCCCTGACAAGAAGAGCAGAGAGGAGGAGGAGGAGGAAGCTCTTTACCTCAGTGTTGTAAAGTAACTTGTCCTCCGATGTGATTAGGACAGGTGTTGTGTGGACTAATAGGACGGCAGCCATTTTGTTTCTCCTAATCAGTGCTCCCTAGACAAAACGAGCCATTATAACTAATGTAAGGTATTTGGAAACATATTTATAATAAAGTAATATTTAAGTATTTTCATTTTCTTAATTCCTGGAGAACCCCTTTAAGTGCACAACAGAAAACACCTCCAAGTGAAGACACGTTTTTAAGACTTGTACTCATGACGTCCTTTAATAATATTAATATATCTTAGTAGTGGTCAAAGCTCTGTTTTTCTGACACAGAACTTGAAATCCCATGTGCAGCCTTTAAATCATAAACTGATTACTACAGCCACCACTAGTGGGTATTCCAGCGCAACTAAAAGTGTTTCCAAAGGCTGCATGTGCTGTAAACAGAACTTATACTCACCAATCCCCGCTGCCATTCTGAAGGTGTGTGGGTCTCCGCTGAGCTCCACTTCCTGCTCCAGCCTTGTCACAGCAGGAAACCACTGGCTGCAGCGATGATGTGCCTACTACAACTAGCTTCTCGCTTCAACCCTGCCCCCCCAACCAAATCCCAAAGATATGCTGCCTTACTACTTTGTCAGTTATTGATGTGTCATTTGTGTTTGAATGGGACTTTATCACCATTTTAAGCTGTAATACTGTATATCATTCTGACCATCACTGTTTATTGTGTACTATTGCGGCCTTCACTACTTGCGGGCACGGCTGGATCCCATTTACCTCCCTTTGTGGAATTTAAAGGGGAGGGGGTGAGCTGTGTATTTGTGGAGTGCTAGTTCACATAGCATCTACATATTTCCTAGATGTTTAAGTATAAGTTTTATCTTTTTTTTTTTTACATTTTTGCAGCTAGCTGTAACATTTTTTTGTACTCAAATAGCCTATTCAAGGAGCTTACCTCATGCTGTTTCATTATTGGATTCTATGTATTAACAGTAAGCAATTGGCCCCTGGTGGTGGCTAAAAGTAGGAACAATTCTATCATTTACATTGAAATATGCAAGTGACTTGGGGCTCTGTATCAGATAATGGAGCTCTGATCATTATAGTAGGAAATGGAGCAGCACCTCTAGTTAGATCCTTAATATTTATCACAATAGAAAACAGATTGTAATTTAAAAAAAAAAACAAAAAAACAAAAACAACAACACTATTTTCTCACCATCGTGGGAAAACTCCATTCTCCAAGCTGGTAGTTTGGCTACGACGCCAGCGTCGCTGGTAGCTGCTGGCACAGCTGCTATTGAGTGATGAGCTTGGTGATGGAAATGGAGTGATCAGAAGACTACTCAGAGAAGCTATAGAGAGTGAGGGTAGACATGTCATTAAAACAAACTCAATCAAGTAAATAAAGTTCAGAAAGCCAAATACAAAAAGGCCTCACCTGATCTTGCTATGCCACTGTCCCGGTCATCATTAAACCCTCGGCCTGGCATATCCATTGGATTGCTATGGACTGTAAGAAAGTTCAGAACTTTTGTTATGTTAAAGAATTCCTGAACTTGGGCTCTTTCACCCAGCAGATCATCAGTATCACCTCTGAATTCATCTTAAAGGAATAACGTGAACAGAAACTGCAGATACTACCTGAGTGAGAGAACTGACCACCTGAGTGATATTGCCATGCAAACCCACCACCAAAAGCTGCAGCTCTGCTGAACAAGTGTCCGTCACAACTATGTTCTTTCAGATTGGATGTTTTACAAATTTTCTACTCATGGTATGCATATTTGGTGTACACTTTATACCACATGTAATACACAAACTGATAACCAAGGCCGGTTTTCATAAATTATATAGATAAGTTTTGAACAAGGACAATAGGAAATGATCCATAAAAACTATGTGGTGCTTCATTTCCTCAGTATACAATGTAACTTTTTTTTTATAAATATAAATGTACATCCTGTTCAGCGGGCTGGCTCATGTGCTTGTGAGGGAATTTAGAATATCAACATTGCAAAATTAATATATGCATGCAAGGGTGTATAGACAAAAGTAGCCACTAGCTGTGGAAATAAGGGTATTTTTTGTCTAGCTTCCATCTTCTCAACCTGACGCGATTTCCTTTAGATACAACTTTATTTTCCTTATTTCCACAGTAAAGCCAAAAACAACATGCAAAGACACACACAGGCTACACTACACTTCACACGGCAAGCAGCACACCTGCAAAGAAAGAAGCACTCCGGATGAGTCGGAGCGGGCCCTGCTCAGAGAATGCCCTCCTGGGGCTGCAGAGCTGAGACAGACCTACATGTTGAAATGCAGAATACAGATGGAAGAGAATACAGTTAATAGGGAAATGTGTGGCCTGCAGAGGAAATAAAATGGACAGGAAAAGAAAACAAAATGAAAAAGACAGCGGTAAGTGTATCAGTTTAACAAGGAAGTGGGCACGTACATTGGCTGTCAGTTTGGAGGTCCTCATTGTATATACAAAACTGAGAAGCCATAAGCAATGGTATGTCATTAGGGATGTATTAAGAATTAGTCTTATTTCTAAAGGGGTTTTCCAGGAGTACAATATGGAAGACATGTCCTCAGGATAGGTCATCAATATCTGTTCATGGAGGGTATTACTCCTGACACCCCTACGATCAGCTGTTTAATGGGGCTATCGCACTCCCGTGCGGCCTCCTCATGGCATACTAACCAAAGTGCCACATATTGTCTGGGCTTAGTATTGCAATCCTGGCAATGGGACTGAGCTGCACATAGTTCATGTGACAGGAAGAGGCTGCAGTGCTCACCAGAGCACTGTGGCCCCTTCAAACAGCCAATTAGTGAGGGTGTCAGGCCCTGAACCCATCAGATAATAATGACCTATCCTTAGGATAGGTCATCAATATTTTACCTCCAGAAAACTCCTTTAAAGAGGATATATGAGTTTACCTGACATGTATATTTTATTAAATATTTGTATTCCCCCAATTTTTCAATGTTTAATTCGGGTTCCTCTGTTATTTCTGAAAAAAAAATTATCAATACATCAACAATTAGTTGTTAACTGTCGGGGGTGTTTTCCTACACGGTCTGTCACTCTCCAATCAATGTTCACAGTGTAGAGTGGAGGGCAAAATGAACTGTAACACCCAGATGTCAATTTATTCATACATTTCTAGGAGAAATAACAGAGGAAGAGCACAATGCAAGGTTCTTATCATGCAGGGTGTTTTGTATCTTTTTCTGTGATTATTGTTTGGTTCCAAGAAAAGATAATCCAGCATTCAGTACATGCTGAAACAGACATCTCAAGAGTTGAGACAACTCCTCCTTAAAACTTTTTAAGACTTTAAAAGACTCTGATGAATGATGTTCCTGGAGAATAAAGATTTTATACACGTCACGTGCCAATTTGCTTTTTATTACAAATTGAACCCCGAGTCCTCTCTTTGCAGCAGTCCCCCTCATCCTATGTAAGCAATATGGTCACAGGTGATGTGTCATCCATACTGACGTCACATCTCTAGATTCTGTGATCAAATGACTCAGAGGCTCTAGCAGCTATGCAACTGCAGAGCAGAGACCTATAGGTAATCAAAGTACCTAGGTAAATAGCTTATTTTATTATGTGCAGCAGAGTCCTGTATTTAAATAGAATTAAATCCTAGAAAACCCAAGTTGGTTAATAGTACAACATTCAACACTGGTATTTCAATCTTTCCTAATGCCGGAAAAGATCTTGTGCTGAGGAATAGGTGGGCACAAATGTGTTGAAATACAGTACATACAGGTGTTTCCCAGGAAATCAAATCGAACTGCTGGCAGCAGGCTCAGAATCGATACAACTATTTCCAATTCACCAACGCTGCTCTCTTACTTCCTGCTCCTGTCTCGAAACACAAGAAATGCCTGCTCAGCCAATCACAAGTGAGGTGGGTCACCACTGTGGGCAGTGATTGGCTGAGAGGACATTTCCAGGCATGTCGAGATGGAAGCAGGAAGTAGAGAGCAGGGACGACCTGGGAAGCATCGGAAAGGCGCAGGGGAAGGAGGGAGGGTTTGAATTGGTGGAGGTATCAGTTTTATTTAAGTTTTTAAGCCACTCAGCCTGCTGCCGCCAGTTTTCTTTGCGCTGGAAAGCCCCTTTAAGCACACTGGTAGTTGGTAGCCATACATCAAGATCCTCACTGCAGCAGAAACTTGTTTTTTATCCCTGTAAACTTTAATCCATATCCAAGGCGTTTCAGTAGACAATGTTTTATGTGGTTATACAATATCTGATACTCTGTCTAGATGTTGTGCTCACTCCCATGAACATATATTTGTTATTACTAAAAGTAAGCGACTGATCAAGCAAGAAGTTACAAAATAATATTTGTATTTTAATATATATGTGAATAGTTCGCTGCCACAAAGCGACAAAACAAAGCACAGAAGTACATTTTGTATTAACCTAGATAGGAGAAGTAGAGATAGCTAGATGTTTAACAGCTACAATTCCCTTAGGAAAATTCTGAAAACCTAATTGTGTCCAGTATGATCTCTGGAAACAACAGAATAATTTGATACTCTCATAACTTGTCTAACACAGGAAATGCTATTGTTGCCATACTAAACTTAGAATGCAAAGTGGACAAAACTGCTCGTTTATGATCAAATACAGTTTCCTATACCTTGTCTATCCTGTTCACGCAGAAAAACAATATTCCCATCCGGGTTCTGTCCAAATGTAGAACGGAGATCACTGAATACACAATTGTATATGATTATCACTGCCTTGTGAAAACGCGTAAAAATAAAATAACTACTTTATTCGTTTCCATTTGCTAAAACTGAAGGGGCAAAATATCCAAACCCAAGGTGGGTGTAAAGGCAGAAAAGGTGAGAATATGCAACATGTGACCTCCAGTTACAAAGAAACTATGGAAGTGTACGTCGGTGTTGCAGTTCCCATCCAAAAAAACAAAAATGGGGTGCCCAAGTACCCGTCCCACCTTATGAACGTGTCAGTTAAGAAGGTGGGTACACCTGGTACTGGTGCAATATAGGTGTCTGGGCAGCCCAATAGAGGATGTATACAGGATGTGGTGGACGCCAGTCAAGCATTTCAAAGCTATCACTGTGCGCGTTTGTGCCCTTGTGTTGCAAAGATACAAACAACACCATGCTAGACAAATGCTGGCATGCACAGCAAAGAGTGATAAGGTTACACACCTAGGGGTATACTGGACAGGTCATCTGGTGAGTTGGTACCCTACTGTGCTAAGATACTGAGGCTGAGCTAAGCTGGTTCTCAAAAAGATTGTTATATCATCTCTGTCTCAGTTGGTAAACATCACTCAATGCTGGAACGAAGTTCCCATTCATCCGTCAATCTTCATTCATACATAGGATTCACCCAAACACTGTTACTGCTGGCTGACCCTAAAAACAGCCCATAGTAATCGCTATTACAGTACTGTTGTTATAAATGAGCAATTGTAGAGCATTAGTAGCAATGTAACATGCCAGTCACTAATGGTGTGAGAAGGCATCAATTAAAAAACACAAGGACGCAGCTGATGGAGCGGTCTGGCAGCACGGCTGTCGGCTCTGATATGGCCATACTGGTTGACTGGCGTCCACCACATCCTATATACATCTTCTATTACGCTGCCCAGCCAGACACCTATATTGCACCAGTACCAGGTGTACCCACCTTCTTAACTGACATGTTCATACGGTTGCTCGGGCAACCCTTTTTTGTTTCTTTGGCTGGGAACTGCAACACTGACATGGTGAAACATCATTGTACACCTCCAAATAGAAACAAATAAAGTTTTTATTATTTTATTTTTAAGTGTTTTCACAAGGCAGTGATAAATCAATCATTTTCTGCACAGATCATCAGGTTCATGATGAGGAATTCTCAGTGTGTACTATCCAGCTCTGATTTTCCCACAGGATGTTCTTTCATTGTGTCATGAAAAAACTACATTGATAACTCTCCACAACTATTTTGACAAGGATTTTCCCCTTGAAATATATTCACCTATGTTCCCAAGGAGCCCGTTCATGATGCTGTTGTTCTCGGTCTTCAGCGTGTTTTCGTGGCTAATGTTCTCAAAGCTGTCCTGCAGTCTGTAAGATGTGAACAGATCAATAAAGTCACTTCAGCTCAGATCATTTGGACCAGAATGAATATGAAAAATAATCATTAAAAAAAAAATTAAAAGGGAAAGCGATAAATACACAAGTGCTTAAAGGGGTTGTCCAGAATGTTTTTTAATCCTCCCCTTTCCCAACAGGACCTGTAAAGAGAGCTATACTTACTTGTTCCCCACCAATAACCATGGATGGGGTCTTTACTCCATTTGGGATCTGTGGCTCCTGAGCTATCTTCACAGTCTTCTGGTCCGCACCTGTAAACTTCCTGCAGGGAGAGTGTCATGTGTGCCGCTGCAGCCAATTACTGGTTTCAGCGGTGACATGTCTCCAAGCAGCAAATAACCCAGGAATGATGTGCCACTTGGGAACACATCGCTATTGAGACTAGTCATTGGCTGCAGCGATGCATGTGTCCATACAGAGTGACTGAAGCAGGTAATTTAAAATTCCTGGACAACCCCTTCAAGGCCTTCTCTTTTTTCTGAGTCTAGAACTAGTACTTAGGAAGCAAGCACTGTACCACTGACAAACTAGGAATCTAAAAGTCCTGTTTTCTGGCCATATTTCTATTTGTTTGTCAGTGTAGCCATACGAGGGCTTGTTTTTTACAAGACAAACTCTACATTGTGGTGTACAAATAAATTGTTGATCAACTTTTATTAATTTTTGGGGGGTGTAATGGAAAAACAAAGACAATTCTTGCATTACTTTTGAACTTTACGTAACGTATACCATGCGGCAGAACATGGGCGTGTATGACTGGCAATACCAAATACATGTCATTTTGTTTTCTGACTACTTTTGCATAATAATAGCACTTCATGCATTCCAGGAGTTGTAATTTATTCATTTTTCTGTCAACGCAGCCATATATGCCTTGCTTTTTGTGGAACAAGATGCAGTTTTCATTGATGGCATTTTGAGGTTCAAAAGTTTTTTCATTGGGTGGTTTAAATAACATGTTATCTTTATTACACAGGTTGTGAACCAGGCAATACATTATATGTGAGCGTGTGTTTTTTTAACCACTTTTACTAAATAAAATCACCTTTTTTACAGAAGAATATGCCTTTGTTAATAAACTTTATAATAGGCATAGGGTAATGGCAGGTCTGGGGCCTTTGTTAGGTCCCTGGCTGCCACGGTAAAGCATCAGCACTGCACAACAGCATTCACGGGGAGATGATGGTGACAGAGGATATCCTCTCCCTTTGTGTAACTGCCTAGATGTAGGGGATCTAGCCAGTTAAGTGGCCAGGATCAAACTTCTCTTTGATCCTGGTCATTAGAGTAAGAGCCTGGCTTCTGTTAGTGCTGGGCTCCCATGGTGACCTGGATTGGTGAATCAGCACAGCCTGTGTCGGGGTCTGTTCAGTCCCTGCCACCTGTACCACGACTAATAGCACAGGAGGCAGGGGCTGAACAGATTCTGCACTGATACACTGGTCCAGACCAAAAAAAAAAAAAAATCTCATTATTCTATTTCCCAAAAAAAACAATATTCTTAGGCACAAAAAGGGCAAATTAATCGAAGGAATTTAGAACACAGTTTAGTGGTGTTATTTTTCTCTAAAACATAAAAGATCCCAGTGTTGCCATGAGTATTAACAGTCAGCTGATGGTAACATTGCTGTTGAGATGAAGGCTTGAACTGGTGCCAGTGCCACCAGAGTGGCCTCCACAATAGATAATGACATAATTCAGCAGCTGTTGTGCTCAAATGGAATGATCCAAAAGCAGATAAACCCCTGTAATCTTGTGCATATCGTATACAGAATTAGTATTTATTCTTTTAACCAATATGTTCCAAGTTTAGCAGGCATGAAGTCAAAATAAACTCACGTGTTAAGACTCCCGTAGATGCTGCTCCCTGTCCGTGCAGTGAAGACTTTGCTCAGCATGAGCTGGGGCGGGGAGCTGTAACACAGAAAGAAAGAAAAGCTTTAACTGGCTGCAGTGTAAACACTGTAAGGTCCGTTCTGTAGCATTCTAACAAGCTCTCAAGAATGGGAAAATAATTATAATCCTTGATCCCATTTTCATATGTCCTACTAAATATTATGGAAGTAACAGAGGGACGATCCCTTTTCTAACTACAACAAATGACTCCTGTTCTGGAGAGCGTTGCTTATTAATAACATTGATTGACCATTGATTTTAAGTAAAAATTATCAATTGTGGGAAGATTCCACTGTCAATAATAGCTGACTGACCGAGGGACTGCCCAGAAGGGACATTTAATAATAAACAGCATAACAGATTTGGGCCACTGGCATTAAATGCAGCAAGCTTGAAATTCAGTTTAAAGAGGACTTGTCACCTCTCCTGACAGGTCTATTTTAGCAAATAATTGTAGGACTCTGCCTTGTGTCGTTCCTTTGTTAAAAAAGAGATAACTGACAACTAAATTAAGACTCACCGGATCTGGTGAATTTTTAGCGTGGAGCCTTTGTAGCTCATGGCCACAGAACCAAACATCATTTCTCCCAGCATATTGGAATCTGAGGAACATCGAGAGTTCTGCAAAAGAAAACACTAAATGGTTAAAACTACTGTACAGGGAGAACCACATTAATATACAGCAGGTAAAAATCACTTTCAGAGGAAATGATTTGACTCGTCTGAAAAACAGAGTACAATATATGTAAATGTATACAGTTCATACACAAGATTACGAACATCAGTGATCTGGTTCAGTACCAGCATATACTCTGTGCCCTTTATATTTTTTCTGAATCCCATTGGCTTCGGCCTCTTGACCAGAAACAAAATATTGTACAGCCAGCGTTAACACACCTTTTGTTCCTATCCAAATCTTACTTTTGCCACGAGATATCGCAAATCCACTACATATCACACATGTCCAGCAAAGAGAGTATTTTGACTGCATGGAGTTCTAGATATGCCCATAGCGTTGGCACTGGGAAACGGCTTTGATAAAATGTACTCTTAGTTTTACACAATGATAGATATATTAATTGGACAGAATTAAAAAAAAGGCAATAGCCAGACTCATTAGAAGAGCTGTTACTCCCCATTTAATATGTAATTGCTTAAACTATTCCAAATATAATAAAAATAATCCCTGAGGCGAGCAAGAAATGAAATTACACAGGAACTGTACCACTCTGGTATGCAAATCGCCAGTCACATACCATAACTGGTGTTAAAGTGTAACCCACCCTGGGTCATTGGAAATATTGGATTACACTTACCGGTAATCTTTTTTCTTTGAGCCTATGACAGCACCCCTGGAGAGACCGCCTCCTTCCTCAGGACAGGAAACAGACCACCGGCATCGCTTTAAAAGAGGGACCACCCCCCTCATCTCCAGTCCTTTTTCAAGAACCTCAGGGAACAGAGCTCGTACCATCCACTTAATATCAGAATATTTAGGTAATTCATATACAAATTTATTAATCGCAAGGTAGAGACAAACAAACTAAAGCCTTATACACAAAATTTTTTTTTTTTTTTTTTTTTTTTGGGGGGGAATAAATCGGGGTGCTGTCATAGGCTCAAAGAAAAAAGATTACCGGTAAGTGTAATCCAATATTTCTCTCCTCGCCTATGACAGCACCCCTGGAGACTAGGCAAGAAAACCTAGGGTGGGACTACAGCCTGCAGTACCTTCCGACCGAAAACAAGGCCGTCATTGGAAGGTAGCTGCAGCTTATAGTGTCGGAAAAAAGTATGTGGGGTACTCCACGTGGCGGCTTTACAAATTTGCTCCAGGGAAGCCGAGGCCCTCTCTGCCCAGGAGGCAGAGACAGCCCTTGTAGAATGGGCCCCAAACCCCTCTGGAGGAATTTTACCGCTAGCTGAATAGGCTAAAGCAATAGCCTGTCTAATCCATCTGGCCACAGTCTGAGATGATGCAGACGAACCCTTCCTAGATCCCTGAAAAAGCACCAACAAATGCGAAGAGGATCTCCAGGGTAAAGTGGCCTGAAGGTATTTTAAGAGGCATCTCCTCACATCCAAACAGTGAAACTTCCTTTCTTTGTCATTTTTGGGAGAGGCACAAAAGGTAGGCAGAACTATTTCTTGGGATCTATGAAATTTTGAGGAAACCTTTGGTAAAAAGGAAGGGTCAGGAGAAAACACCACCCGATCTTCCGAAATTACCAAATAAGGAGGATCAATGCAAAGGGCAGAAATCTCACTAACTCTTCTCGCGGATGTGATGGCTAAGAGAAAAGCAAGCTTTAGAGATAAAAGTTTTATGGATATCTCTTCTATAGGTTCAAAGGGGTCCTCCATGAAGGAAGATAAGACTAGGTTTAAGTCCCACGGAGGAACCTTTGACCTACAGATTGGAGACAATTTTGAGATGGCAGTGACAAATCTTTTAACCCAAGGATGACTGGCCAGTTTATACTCAAATAACGCACTTAAAGCCGAAATCTGGACCTTCAAAGTGCTAGGCCTCAGCTTTTTCTTCCACCCCTCCTGCAGAAAATCTAGAATCAGGGGAATGTCGGGAACAGCTAGAACATCCACAGGCCTATCCGCAAATCTGAAAAAAATTTTCCAGACTCTGAGATAGATCTCGGAGGTAACCTTCTTACGGCTGGCCAAAAGTGTAGTAATGACCTCGTCAGAGAGACCCCTACTCTTCAGGATGTTCCTCTCAAGAGCCAGGCAGTCAAGTGCAGGTTTGACACCTCCGGATGGACTACCGGCCCCTGAGAGAGAAGCCCCTTCACCTCCGGAAGCACCCAAGGGGAGGCAATCGACATCCTGCGCAACCCCGAAAACCAGACTCTTCTCGGCCAGAAGGGGGCGATCACAATAACTAGGGCCTGGTCCTCCTGAATCTTTTTTAGGACTCTTGGCAACAGTTTCAGAGGGGGAAAGGCATAGAGAAGCCCCCTCCCCCAGGGCTGAGCGAAAGCATCTACTGCTACCGGACGATCCCGCGGGGAAAGGGAAAAGAAATCCTCCACCTTTCGGTTTTGTCTTGTGGCAAATAGATCTATGGTTGGTAACTGCCACCGGGACACGATCAGAGAAAATATTTCCTGATCTAGAGACCATTCCCCTTGACAAAGGCGGTGACGGCTCAGAAAATCCGCCTTTACATTCTCTTTCCCCTTCAGGTGAACTGCGGAAAGAGAAGTGAGGGAGCCTTCTGCAAACTGAAAGATCTTGTGGGCAAGGTACATTAGAGGCTCTGACCTGGTGCCCCCCTGCCTGTTGATGTAGGCTACCGTGGTCATATTGTCGGAGTAGATGCGAACATCTCTTCCTTTTAATTCTTGGTGACACTGCAAAAGGGCCATGGAAACTGCCTTTAATTCCTTGAAATTGTGGGACTGGGACCGGGAGGGGAGATCCCAGACCCCCTGAAACAGGGAAGACCCCAGATGAGCCCCCCATCCCCACGGGCTGGCATCCGTGGTTAAACAGAGGACATCCTTCCTGCTCCAGGGAACTCCCCTCTCCAGATTTCGGAGATCTAACCACCACTCCAGGGATAAGAGAGTCTGAGTAGAGAGGGTGAAAACCGAGTCTAGAGACGGGAGATCCTTGTCCCAAACCTCCAGGATCTGAAGCTGGAGTAGTCTCGAGTGGTATTGAGCCCATTCCACTCCCGGAATTGCTGCTGTAAGAAGACCCAGTACTGACATGGCCGACCTTATGGAAACCTCCCTGAGTGAAATCAATCTCTGGACACTGTTTCTGATCAATACCCTTTTTTGAACTGGAAGAAACGACATCTGGAGATTTGAGTCTAAGTCTATTCCCAGAAATTTGCATTTCTGAGAAGGAGTCAGACACGACTTTTCCAAATTTAGCTCCCACCCCAGACTCTGCAGAACCTCCGAGAGCCAGGCGATGTGGGACCGAAGAGCCTGGGCTGAACGAGCCACCAGGAGAAAGTCGTCCAGATAAGGGACAATAATCACATCTCTCTCCCTGATGTGAGCCATCATCTCTGATACTACTTTTGTAAAAACTCTTAGAAACTTCTGGTGACCTAGGTGAATAGGGACGTGGTAATAAGCGTCCCGGAGGTCTATCGACACCATGAAGCAATGGGGAAAGAGGTAATTTAGAGTCGATCTGATGGATTCCATACGGAACTTCTCGTACACCAGGTTTTGATTCAACAGTTTTAGGTTTATTATAGTGCGAAATGAGCCATTTGGTTTGTTTACCAGGAAGAGTGTCGAATAAAATCCCTCCCCTCTTTCTAGGACCGGGACCTCTACCAACACTGTTTTTTGTAGCAGGGACTCTATTTCTGACAGAAGCGCAGATTGTTTTTTTTTTTCGGGGAATTTCTGAGGTCTGTGACCACAAATCTCTGACACGGGGAGGATCGAAATTTTAGTTTTAATCCCTCCCTTATGACAGATAGGATCCATTCGCTGTTGGAAATCATCTGCCACTGGTGAAAAAACAGAGACAGACGACCCCCAACAGGAGGTCTGGCGTCATTGGGATTGCTTCTTTGAGGCATCTGAGCCGGAAAAAAGGAATCCTTTAGACCTTTTTGTATTTACAGGGAACTGCTAGGCCCTATCTTTTGACCTAAAATTTTCCCTGTTAAACTTAGGCTTAAAGGATCTCCTAGGGGCATGCTGACTAGTAAAAGGGAAGCTTTTATTCCTGTCAGATGCCTTCTCTAGCAGGTCATTCAGGACCGGCCCAAATAGAAATTCCCCCTCACAAGGGATAGCGCATAATTTTGCTTTAGAGCTAACATCACCGCTCCAGCTCTTAAGCCAAATTGCCCGCCGAGCGGAGTTGGAAAGGGCTGAGGCCCTAGCGGACAGCCTAAAGGAATCCGCTGAGGCATCAGCCAAAAAATTAACAGCGTTGTAGATAGTAGGGAAAGAAGCTAACAGCTGATCTCTAGGGGTGCCCCCTTTAATGTGAGCTTCCAATTCCCCCAGCCAGACTTTTAAGGATCTGGCGACGGAAGTGGCCGCAATAGCTGGTTTAAAAGCGGCCGCTGAAGCCTCCCAATTTTTCTTAAGGTAGACCTCTGCCCTCCTGTCCATGGGGTCCCTCAAGGAACCCATATCGTCAAAGGGTAAAGCCCCCTTCTTAGACATTTTTGCTACCGGTGCATCTAACTTAGGGGCTCTGTCCCAGGAAGCTGCAACGTCCTCATCGAACGGATACTTCCGCTTGACAGACCCAGGAATGTAAAATTTTCTGTCCGGCTTTCCCCATTCTTTTGCGATAACGGCCTGCACATTTTTGTGGACATCAAACACTTTCTTCTTCCTAGGTCCCAGACCTTCAAACATAGAGTCCTGTACGGATAAGGGGGCTCTCTGCTTCTCCAGACCCATCGTGACACGAACCGCCTTAACTAATGTACTAATACTATCGGCGGAAAACAGCGGTTTACCCGCAAATTCAGAGTCTGAGGAGTCTTCAGAAGATGCATGCTCCCCCTCCTCCTCTAACCCCGAGAGAACATCACTGTCACTAGAGGGAGCCACAGAAACAGTAGCGGAAGTACTAGGCTGATTTTTAAGTAATCCGCCGACTGATTCCTTGACTTCCTCCCGAATCATAACTCTAATGTTCTCCATCAAGGAAGGGGATTCCTCTTCCACGAGCTTGTTCACACATCCTTGGCATAATGGTTTTTGCCAGGTAGAGGGAAGCCTCTTCTTACACACCGCACACCCCCTTTCCTTAGCTTTAGAGCTCTTCCTAGAGGACTCTTTAGGAACCTGGACATAAACACAAAATAGCCCCATAAAATAATGCTCATTAAAATTTTTCTGGGGGGGAGCCCCTCTTACCCCACCAGGTACCGGTTCATTGGTGGTTTCAGTGGGCTCAGCGCGCTGGGTCTGCTCCATGTCTTTAGGCAAATCTGGCCACTGGAGAAAGGATTCGCTCAAAGGCACGCCGGCCCGAGCAGGAAGCCGGCTGGGTCTTTTAAATTGCGCGCGTCCTTAGGCCCCTCCTACTTCCGGCGCGTGGAACGCATATTCCTCCACCGCCCGGAAGTGACGCGTGAGGCGGCCGGCATGCGGAACACGGCCCACAGAGGCCGCAGCAACGGGGAAAGCCGAAGCCTCCCCCGCACCAGGAGGATCGGAAGGGAGGAAGACCAATACCCAGGCTCTGCAGCGGCTCCTTGAGGAGACTTATGCCGCCCGAGGTAACCCTCCAGCCATCAAAACTAGGCCTGGGCCCTCGCAGCTCCCCACAGCACCTCTGGCGATACCGGAACTGTCCCTTAGGACAGGAAACAGAACTGGAGATGAGGGGGGTGGTCCCTCTTTTAAAGCGATGCCGGTGGTCTGTTTCCTGTCCTGAGGAAGGAGGCGGTCTCTCCAGGGGTGCTGTCATAGGCGAGGAGAGAAATTACTGCATTATTGTTAAAGTAACAACAAACTCAAGAAAAGCTGAGGAAGAAACAGCATAATGTGTCATGTATGTAATTAGATATCCCTGCCTAAGACTTCATATTAGCAGGATGCTGTAGCATTGCTACCAATCAACAATCAACAGTATGTGGCCCATCCTGCTGCTCTTTATGCCACAAAATTGGCTTATGCACTATGGATAACTTTAACAGTATAGTCTACTTAAATCCCATAAGCCAAAAGTTGGACTGGACTGTGAAACATGAATATTCCCAAGTTTTGGCTGCCAAGGGTGTCTACTGTTATGATGTTTGGCCCACACAAGAAACTGCGGGACCCTTCCACCAAAGGTCGTCAACATTCTAACCCGTCAAAAAAATTATATAAATGCATCAGGCGGCCGTTTCATCTTGTTGTTCCGTAAATACATAGTACAAGTGGTTATAAGCAGCATTGTATAATATTAAATGCCTCTTTCTTTACTTATCAGACTCCTCTCCTGCTCCATCCTATCTCCTACATTGATCATTCACTCTTAATTCACACGTAAAATCCATCTTCGGAAAGGCAGAGATGAAAACGAGTCAGGTTCACTAAGGTATCAGATTACAGCTGCTTCTCATAAAAGTCTATGGAGAGTGAAGGGAGATGCGGAGGAGTGAGCAATTGCAAAGGAAGTATGATAGACAAAGACATTACTGCAGTTTAAAGTAGGTGTCTTAATCTCTTCCTCTAGTGCTGGATTCACTTCCACACTTCTCATACATTACTGTATAAAGTCCTCTGAGCTGCTGATGCTGCTTCTGAGGGTGTGCCACTGAGAAATCAAGGTCTCTTCTGCTCTGTGTGTGGTGTGTATGGGAGACATCATACCAGTTATTCTCTGCCCACTCTGGAGCAGAGTTCAGGGAAAACTGCTGAAGATGTAGGCTACAAATTATTTAATGGGCAGAAATGCTTTTACTCCTGAAACAAAATGTATGCTATAATTATCATAAATAATGGTGTATATGACACCACGGAAAGTCCTGCTCATGTGAGGCTGGAACTACACAGAGAATATTATTGCATAGCAGTCTCAATATCAATTGTGCACCTTTATCATTTTTTAATCCCTAAATAATAACAGAAACGTGGCCTTTATCTATGCATCTAAAAACTTCTGCATGTCCAATAAACTCAGCTACTATTATAAATATATTACTTTCAGATGGAAGAGGCATATATTCCTTGTGTAAATGATGACAAATAGCACAATGCTTTCTTACAGCAAGACATACCTGCAGCAGTACAAAGCGGTGGTGGTGTGCTTACAAGCACTATTTTGGGGACGTGGTAACCAGAAACTTATGATCTCTGCAAGTTCACTTGTCAGGAGGAATATTTATCTGTGTCAGATGACTGCCTTCTCCTGCAGCCAAAATGCCTTCTCTTATGTAAAATGTAACTCAAGCCAAGAGAGGAGATCCCAGACTAAGAGCCAGAGGAACAAGTCAGCATTTCAAAGTCACATGCTCTTGTCATTTTTAACTCTTTTTGGTGTTGGGGGAAGGTGAATGCCAATCATACTTGGTGAGATTATTACAGTCAGCACTGCACTGCAAGTCTAACACAAGTGGTCATTATGACTCAATGCTTATACATAAAAATATAAAAAGATGCATTTTTTAAAATAATTACATACATTGGGGTGGGAAAAAGTGTACATGAGCATGTAGTTCACCAATTCAATGACTTTAATCTGGACCCATTTGTTAATAATGTAGAGCAAATCCCCTTAAAAGCAATTCTAGGCCTCTGGTGCAAGTGGTTTTCTATACATCTTCAATACATGATTTGCAGCATGTGATTTTAGAAGTTTATTAGGCTTATTGACATCATGGTAGTACACACAACATAGGAGATGTTAAAAAATGGACATAGTGTCACTAATGTCCACCAATTTTGAATAGGGGTAGTCAGAGGCGTAGCTAGAGGTTCAGCACAGGGGGGACGAAACATACTTGAGTGGGCCCCCCACTTAGTGGCTTCCCAAACGCACCTTTCCAACTTCACAGGCACATACTACTAGTTGTGGTTATAATATTGTATTAGAAAGATGACTGTATAAACTGCTAGATCATCTATGCTGTTAAGTACAGTACAATAGACTTTCTACATACCCTACTCTAAATACTCTACCACATAATGCAGTAAAATATAGGATTAATAGGAGTAAAAAACAAGATGACTCCTATGTTAAAGGAAACCTGTCCCCAGTTTTTACATCACTAAACTAACAGTCCCCTGCCCCCATCAGACCTCAGATCAGTGTATTGTGCCCCATCAGACCTCACATCAGCAGAATGTGCCCCCATCAGACCTCACATCAGCTTACTGTGCCCCCATCAGACCTCAGATCAGCGTATTGTGCCCCATCAGACCCCAGATCAGCGTATTGTGCCCCCATCAGACCTCACATCAGCCTACTGTGCCATCAGACCTCAGATCAGCGTATTGTACCCCTATCAAGACCTCAGATCAGCCTACTGTGCCCCCATCAGTCCTCACATCAGCCTACTGTGCCCCCATCAGACCTCAGACCAGCGTATTGTGCCCCCATCAGACCTCACATCAGCAGAATGTGCCCCCATCAGACCTCACATCAGCCTACTGTGCCCCCATCAGACCTCAGATCAGCGTATTGTGCCCCATCAGACCTCAGATCAGTGTATTGTGCCCCCATCAGACCTCAGATCAGCGTATTGTGCCCCCATCAGACCTCAGATCAGTGTATTGTGCCCCCATCAGACCTCAGATCAGTGTATTGTGCCCCCATCAGACCTCAGATCAGTGTATTGTGCCCCCATCAGACCTCAGATCAGTGTATTGTGCCCCCATCAGACCTCAGATCAGCGTATTGTGCCCCCATCAGACCTCAGATCAGCGTATTGTGCCCCCATCAGACCTTAGATCAGTGTATTGTGCCCCCATCAGACCTCAGATCAGCGTATTGTGCCCCCATCAGACCTCACATCAGCAGAATGTGCCCCCATCAGACCTCACATCAGCCTACTGTGCCCCCATCAGACCTCAGATCAGCGTATTGTGCCCCATCAGACCTCAGATCAGTGTATTGTGCCCCCATCAGACCTCAGATCAGCGTATTGTGCCCCCATCAGACCTCAGATCAGCGTATTGTGCCCCCATCAGACCTCAGATCAGTGTATTGTGCCCCCATCAGACCTCAGATCAGCCTACTGTGCCCCCATCAGACCTCACATCAGCGTATTGTGCCCCCATCAGACCTCAGATCAGCGTATTGTGCCCCATCAGACCTCAGATCAGCGTATTGTGCCCCCATCAGACCTCAGATCAGCATATTGTGCCCCCATCAGACCTCAGATCAGTGTATTGTGCCCCCATCAGACCTCAGATCAGTGTATTGTGCCCCCATCAGACCTCAGATCAGTGTATTGTGCCCCCATCAGACCTCAGATCAGTGTATTGTGCCCCCATCAGACCTCAGATCAGTGTATTGTGCCCCCATCAGACCTCAGATCAGTGTATTGTGCCCCCATCAGACCTCAGATCAGCGTATTGTGCCCCCATCAGACCTCAGATCAGCCCACCCAGCCACATAAGATTAAAATAAAAAACCTTTCTTACCTGTCCCGCGCTGCGGCTACCCTCCAGTCCGGCGCTCCACTGTCTTCCCTGGCCGGCGCACACTATGACCTGATGCTGCGTGCTAAAAATGAAAGTGCCCATTTACAGGGGTCATTTTCTTGCAGTGTAGAATGCTTGGTGGCATCAGCTGAGGGTCCTGAACACTTTGGCCATTCTTGTGGGCAAAGACTCCTCAACATAGTAGAAGCTGGTTTGACCATAGATTTAAAGGGAATCTGTAAATCTGTGACCAGTTTTATGTTGCCCTTATCTTTGTACCGCATAAACTAGTGACAGGTTCCCTTCGATACACTCTGGGTCACTTACTTTAATTAGCCCAGAAGTTTTGCAAATTTTTTATTGAACTGATGAAGCACAAGCTGGGCTGAGAGCTCATGAATATGAGGAATCTCTGGCGTACTGTAACGTCTCCAATCTAATTAAAAGTTGAGGGTTCTGAGTAGGGCACTTCCATCTATTAACTCAGGGTATTTGAAAGTCTGTTTTCTAAATCAGATAATTCCTATAACCTAGTCAAGTGGGAGCAGAGTGCCGGTAAGAGGGTATTACTCCACACAGCCAAGTAGGCCCCAAATGTTGCCTACATAGTTTTTGCGATTGAAAATACAGTATTGTCCTCTCTGTTGTGGAATTTTGACTTTCTCCTGAATCCTTGCTGAAAAGACCTTAAAGTTGAAAACTATATTTTACCCTCAGAAAATAACCTGGAATAGAGCTCCTCGAAAATGTAGATATTCCCAGGTAAACACTTTGAAAACCATTTTGTAAATATCTGATTTCTATGCAGAGATTGTTGAACACTGAACTGATTTGACATCACAAGCCCAAAGCCAGAGCTTGCAATATTAAATGATTGTTTGATAAGCTATCCACATCCGATTTCTATCAGAAGTGTTTTAATGGACAAAAATCTAATGTCCACTATTTGAGCCATATAGAAGATGTAGATATCATTGTATTAATGCAAGATCTTTATAACAACCAGACACCAGTTAGATGCCTGGACAAGAAATGCTGTCAGAATCTATCAGTACTGCAGCCTCAGGCCTTGGGCCTGTAACTTCAATTGATCACTGTGAAGATGTCAATAAACCTCTTTTCACTGTTATCGATACTAAAAGGTGCTTTTTTTAAACTTTCTGGTAGAGTTACTTTAGCATAAAAACTGGTGATGCAACAGGGAACTTTTACCAACCTGGTACTTTGGACATTGTTCTTTTGTGTCAGAAGTCAGTGAACTAGCTGAACTGTCCAGAGAAGTCGAGCTGTCTCCTCCAGGTCTGAGCTGGCAACACTTTCCAAACACCCTCACTGGAGTGTCACTCACGAGTTTCTGTGGAATGGAAAAGCAAATGTTAGCTTTTCAGTTCTAAACCTAGTTGCAGAAAATTAAAAAAGGTCATCACAAGGCCAAATTACTCTCCCGTACCACCATACAATACCTGAGCAAAAAAAAGTGTGAAGTTTTGCAATTTTCTGTTGCTTTTCATCCACCAAAATGGTGCCACAGAACATTTTAAAGGGTATTCTTTGACCATGTGATCACATGTCTCCAATGGGATTACGAATTGAAGTCCAGGAAAACATCTGCAGAGGTTATTATTTGTGACTGTCTATCGCATTTCACTGCTAGGTGCCATATCCAAAGAGATGGAGGTTTATTTAAGGCCCTTTTAGACGGGCCGATTATTCTCCCTGCCCGAGCGCCGATCAGTGATATCGGCGCTCGGGCAGGGAGCCTTTACACGGCCCGACGAATCGAGCGCCGGGCCGCACGAGTGATCGCTGTATCGCTCGTGCGGCCGGGAAGCTCCATACTGTCAGGCGCACATCGCCTGTTTACACAGGGCGATGTGCGCCTGACAGATTGGATCTTTTGGTTTCTACAAAAGATCCAATCAGCCGACGAACGAGCGTTTTGCTCGTTCGTCGGCTGATTAGGGCCACTTTTACACGGGCCGATTATCGGCACTAGCGTTCCTAGGAACGATTTTTCGGCCGATAATCGTCCCGTGTAAAAGGACCTTTAGACACCAGAGTTTACTTATCTCCTTGATCATAAGTAAATAATGAACCATAGTCATATACAGTACAGACCAAAAGTTTGGACACACCTTCTCATTCAAAGAGTTTTCTGTATTTTCATGACTATGAAAATTGTAGATTCACACTGAAGGCATCAAAACTATGGATTAACACATGTGGAATTATACACTTAACAAAAAAGTGTGAAACAACTGAAAATATGTCTTATATTCTACGTTCTTCAAAGTAGCCACCTTTTGCTTTGATTACTGCTTTGCACACTCTTGGCATTCTCTTGATGAGCTTCAAGAGGTAGTCACCTGAAATGGTATTCCAACAGTCTTGAAGGAGTTCCCAGAGATGCTTAGCACTTGTTGGCCCTTTTGCCTTCACTCTGCGGTCCAGCTCACCCCAAACCATCTTGATTGGGTTCAGGTCTGGTGACTGTGGAAGCCAGGTCATCTGGTGTAGCACCCCATCACTCTCCTTCTTGGTCAAATAGCCCTTACACAGCCTGGAGGTATGTTTGGGGTCATTGTCCTGTTGATAAATAAATGATGGTCCAACTAAACGCAAACCGGATGGAGTAGCATGCCGCTGCAAGATGCTGTAGTAGCCATGCTGGTTCAGTATGCCTTCAATTTTGAATAAATCCCCAACAGTGTCACCAACAAAGCACCCCCACACCATCACACCTCCTCCTCCATGCTTCACGGTGGGAACCAGGCATTTAGAGTCCATCCTTTCACCTTTTCTGCGTCGCACAAAGACACGGTGGTTGGAACCAAAGATCTCAAATTTGGACTCATGAAACCAAATCACAGATTTCCACTGGTCTAATGTCCATTCCTTGTGTTCTTTAGCCCAAACAAGTCTCTTCTGCTTGTTGCCTGTCCTTAGCAGTGGTTTCCTAGCAGCTATTTTACCATGAAGGCCTGCTGCACACAGTCTCCTCTTAACAGTTGTTGTAGAGATGTGTCTGCTGCTAGAACTCTGTGTGGCATTGACCTATAATCTGAGCTGCTGTTAACCTGCGATTTCTGAGGCTGGTGACTCGGATGAACTTAACCTCCGCAGCAGAGGTGACTCTTGGTCTTCCTTTCCTGGGGCGGTCCTCATGTCAGCCAGTTTCTTTGTAGCGCTTGATGGTTTTTGCGACTGCACTTGGGGTCACTTTCAAAGTTTTCCCAATTTTTCGGACTGACTGACCTTCATTTCTTAAAGTAATGATGGCCACTCGTTTTTCTTTACTTAGCTGCTTTTTTCTTGCCATAATACAAATTCTAACAGTCTATTCAGTAGGACTATCAGCTGTGTATCCACCTGACTTCTGCCCAACACAACTCATGGTCCCAACCCCATTTATAACGCAAGAAATCCCACTTATAAAACCTGACAGGGCACACCTGTGAAGTGAAAACCATTTCAGGTGACTACCTCTTGAAGCTCATCAAGAGAATGCCAAGAGTGTGCAAAGCAGTAATCAAGGCAAAAGGTGGCTACTTTGAAGAACCTAGAATATAAGACATATTTACAGTTGTTTCACATTTTTTTTGTTAAGTATATAATTCCACATGTGTTAATTCATAGTTTTTATGCCTTCATTGTGAATCTACAATTTTCATAGTCATGAAAATACAGAAAACTCTTTGAATGAGAAGGTGTGTCCAAACTTTTGGTCTGTACTGTACCACCATGTAAATTCAATCTTAGCACACGGAATTTCACAATGAGTAAAACTGTGGTAAGAAACCTAATAGTAATTTAGAGATTTTTCTGTCAGGCATGTTAAAATATATGAATGATGTGATGCTAAAAGATTTGACCTTTTAACTAATAATTTCAACCTCTTTCAAGTAAACACCGGCACTATTTTGCTTCCACATCGCCCCCATACTTTCCAGAAATAGAAGCTGGTTATCAGAATACTGAATAATGTGCCAGCGCCTGAAACAAGTCAGTGATTCCTGCCTGCCACGTGCAAGCCGGTAGAGGTGCAGTATAGGGTGATCTTACCTCAGAAAACACAAGTCTTGAGACTTTGTTTGCTTAATGAACTGAAAACAAGACTCACACAGATAAACCGTGATATCCACGTTTTACAAACCATAGAACCTATCCACTTTACTTTATACATTCCTTCTTATGTCACAACTATAAAGACATACCGTAGCTAACAGTATGCTAAAAACTTTAGCTCCTCTTTATAGTAGGCGATAGCATGATTTGATATTCCTCACAACCCTTCAACTTATTATCAGATAAACACAACTCTGGAGGAAGCATGCCTAGCAATACTCAGCCCTCCTCCCAATTTCCATTATTCCGAAGTCATTTAGCACTATTCTATGCCAAATGTTAGTGGAATAAGAAACAGAATATTTTTCTGTGGCAAGGTCATAAAATGTCCACCTAAACGTCACAAACAGAAGGCAGTGACATGAAAGTATTACGGTAACTGTAAGGACTGGATTATGTGCCATGACTTGTGAACAGGTGGTAGCTCAGAGGCTGGATACCACATGTTGCTATAGAAGGGGGTTATACGCGTGAACATTGTAAATATCATTTTATTTCAGGTCTTACTCTATGTAAACATTTTTATAGGATGGCATGTTAGATATGGCCAACCTTAAATTTTATAAATCATCACAGGGCCATGAGCTAAATTCAGCTGTCAAAAACATACAAAATCAGTAGATATGAAACTGGTAAATTAGAAGAAAAATATTGGGGTGGCATTCATAAGGGATTACTAATGTCAATGAGCATTTGCAACAGCCAAATATAATATTTCTGACTAATGAACAGAAAAAAAGCTTATAAAACATGGAAAGCAGTAAAGGAGTTCTCCGGGATTTACATATTAGTGACCTTACCCAGCACAGTGCCATAGATTGTATAGTGGCTGTGCTTGGCATTGCAGCTCAGCCTCATTTGAACAGGACTGAGCTGTGCCTAGGTCATGTGACCAATGAATGTGATGTCATATGGAAAAAGGGAATGAAAAGAAGTTCCCTTCAAGGAGGACAAACACTGGCCTCTTTAGTCCCACCTTAACGATTGTTGGACTATCCTGAGGATTGGTCATCAATATGTAAATCCCGAAGAATCCCTTTAACAGGCCTCGGAGCATGACTTGAGATACAATCCAAAACCAGACACGTGCTGTGATCATTTTTTTTTTGCAATTTACCATGCCCTCAACTCATGTTGGGTGCCGGGGCGACATTTCATGATGCAGCACCCCAGCAGCACATAGAAGCAAAGTGCATAGAGGGAAGCTTTTAGTGAGAAAAGCAGCCCTTTACACTACATCCAAGAGATTTGCTAACTCTCTGATTTGCCAAGTCTGGGAGGTGTCTCCTTTTCCAGGAGAACTGGCAAGTATGGTTTTGGCTGACATTCCAAGTCTTGTCCCAAGGCATCTTAACAGGGCAGACTTACAGGGTGGCAATACAATCGAGGGAGTAGAAAGCTGGGTTTGTTCTCCTGGACAACAGGTTATTAACACAACAGACTCAAACATATTTTGGTTCCTCATGTGGACACTCAAAAAAAAAAAAGTCAATATCAAAGTTTTCAGCTTTTAACTGCTATTTGGTTTATTTAGCAGAACTGCTCAAAAAGGAATACTGGACACTTTTTAAATGTCAGATGAGTTTTATGCATTTCGTGTGGAGTAATAAGAAATCTTGAACCGCTTTCTTCAGAAAGCCTCCTCTCACATGTTCATATGACTCATCAACTCATATGACTATAATGGACGCTTCCCTCACTTCTTAACACAACTGATGCCATATAGTCATGTTCCTCTTTCAGACAGGCAGTTAGTGATACCAAATAAATTGTGCAAAAAAGATCACACATAGAGGACAAAAAGAAATCTGCCTGTCAAGAATTAGCTTCATGGAGAAGAAGCACAGCTGACCATGAGTTACTACTCTGCAACAGGGTGGGGGGTGTGCAAGGCAGTCATATGATCACTCTGCAGTCTGTGAGCTAGAACTACAATTTATCTCTGACCTAACAAACAAAGTTTCTGGCTAAGCTCAGCAAGCATGTGACAGGCACCGCACTAATTCTGCTGGCTACAAAAAAAATAGCACATACAAAGTCACACACTCAATAACACACAATAATCTACGCACATATGTGTGCACACATAATATACCTTGCAACTATCCACAGATGTTGCTTGTCATGGTACAAAAGGATACTTTCAGGCTGCAGTCCCTTCATTTTCAGACCCCTGATACGTAAAAACTGCCCCTATGAGACTTTTCCTTCATGTGCATATACCCTTCCAAACTACAGCCTATGTCACAGATTTATTCATAAATGCAAAAAATACAAATTAAAAAAAATAAAACATGCTGCACTATTTGGTCTGGTAATCTGAAAAACATCATGATGGAAGCCCGACAGACTCTTTATAAGTCAATAGGGTCCATCCGGCTCTGCTGGTGTCAGTCACGTAACTGATCCAGCACTCAATTCAGTTATTCTGCCCTTATGAATGATCAGAACAATGGAAGCTGATGTCCGCATATTTGAAAAGATTTGTAAAGATAGGCAAAGCCCTCTGTCCTGGAATTTCAATAGGTGATGAGGGATTACAACACAAAATATACGGTATGTAGATACAGGCGATTTTGCAAATAAAATATCATTATTAAAAAATTACTGGAGCTAACATTCAGAGAAGACTGAGAATAAAGTAAAGTAAAATAAAGTATCTGGAGTAAGAGCTCAAACATCTGAACAAAGTACTACATATTTAAAAAAAAAAAAAACTTCTATTCTAATAAACAATCTTTTGAGGTAACAGATCCAAATCCCGAGGTTGCATTACTGAGAGATGCTGATGATGACATTTCCACTTCCGAATGTGATAAAATGCATCGTTGGTATAAAGAACAAATATGGATTCAAGTAACCAAATACCTGAAAGAGTCATTTCCAACTCAAATATTTATGACAGATTCACATGATCCATGAGTGTCTGATGGGTGCAAGTCCTACCTATCTTAAGAATGGGGGATCTCAGACCCCATCTCACAGCTGCTGAGAACAGAAAGGTGGCCATGCATGTGCAACCTTATCTATTTACTTCTATGGAGGTTACTAAAATAGCCGAGCATGCCAACATCACTACTGTTAGAACTCCCATAGAAGCATGTGCGAGCCCTGTTCTTGAGAAACATGTGGGCCCCATCTGTCAGACATTTATGAAGAATCCTGTGGCTATGCCATAAATTAGAGATTGGTATAATGGTGTAAGCCAACCTACCTGTCTTTGACATATGATGTGATCTGAACACAAATTGAAGCAATCAGGATCTCCCAGTAATGGAGCCTCAAGCAATCCGCTCCCAGCAGAGAAAATACTGAACATTTGTCACATTTTTAATTTACATTAATAGCCCCTTTTTAACCTTCCTTATGGTAGCACTCCATTAAGTAACTGAATGGAGCAGCAGCAGAGCATTTTTACCAAAGAGTTGGATCTACTGCTCGTGAAAATATACAGTGGGGGAAAAAGTATTTAGTCAGCCACCAATTGTGCAAGTTCTCCCACTTAAAAAGATGAGAGAGGCCTGTAATTGACATCATAAGCAGACCTCAACTATGAGAGACAAAATGAGAAAACAAATCCAGAAAATTACACTGTCTGATTTTTAAAGAATTTATTTGCAAATTATGGTGGAAAATAAGTATTTGGTTAATAACAAAAGTTCATCTCAATACTTTGTTATATATCCTTTGTTGGCAATGACAGAGGTCAAAGTCTTCACAAGGTTGGCACACACTGTTGCTGGTATGTTGGCCCATTCCTCCATGCAGATCTCCTCTAGAGCAGTGATGTTTTGGGGCTGTCGCTGGGCAACACAGACTTTCAACTCCCTCTAAAGGTTTTCTATGGGGTTGAGATCTGGAGACTGGCTAGGCCCCTCCAGGAGCTTGAAATGCTTCTTACGAAGCCACTCCTTCGTTGCCCTGGCGGTGTGCTTGGGATCATTGTCATGCTGAAAGACCCAGCCAAGTTTCATCTTCAATGCCCTTGATGATGGAAGGAGGTTTGCACTCAAAATCTCACAATACATGGCTCCATTCATTCTTTCATGTACATGGATCAGTCGACCTGGTCCCTTTGCAGAGAAACAGCCTCAAAGCATGATGTTGCCACCCCCATGCTTCACAGTAGGTATGGTGTTCTTTGGATGCAACTCAGCATTCACTCTCCTCCATGTTGTGTTTCTACCAAACAGTTCTACTTTGATTTCATCTGACCATATGACATTCTCCCAATACTCTCCTGGATAACCAAATGCTCTCTAGCAAACTTCAGACGGGCCCGGATATGTACTGGCTTAAGCAGGGGGACACGTCTGGCACTGCAGGATCCAAGTCCCTGGCGGCGTAGTGTGTTTTAAAGAAGAACTCCCGCAAACATTTTTATTCCATGTCCTGCTAGAACTGTACATATGTAATGTGTAGTAAATGTAATTTTCTTACCAGTAGCTGAATTTTTGAGTTATATCATCCTGAAGTTTCTTATCTGTGTCATGTGACTAGGAATTAGACCCACCAACTCACACAGCACCTTATGTGTGGACAGGAAGTCTAATTTTCTATGCATTCCTATGGGAGCCTCACTTTCAGTCTCATAGGAATGAATAGATAAGTGACTGGCTTGCTGTCCTGGGTCAGTTGGAGGTCAGGGAGTTGGTCACATGACCCAGCTACAATAAGAAGAGAGTGGAAACTCTCAATTTCAACCTCTGATAAGAAAATGACATTCACTACAGATTATATCATGCACCTTTCTAACAGGTCAGAGAATACATTTTTTTTCCGGGAGTTCTTCTTTAATGATGGTAGCCTTTGTTACGTTGGTCCCAGCTTTCTGCAGGTCATTCACCAGGTCCCCCGTGTGGTTCTGGGATTTTTGCTCACAGTTCTTGTGATCATTTTAACACCTCGGGGTGAGATCTGTCGTGGAGCCCCTGATCGAGGGAGATTATCAGTGGTCTTGTATGTCTTCCATTTTCTAATTATTGCTCCCACAGTTGATTTCTTCTCACCAAGCTGCTTGCCTATTGCAGATCCAGTCTTCCCAGCCTGGTCCATGTCTACAATTTTGTTTCTGGTGTCCTTCGACAGCTCTTTGGTCTTCACCATAGTGGAGTTTGGAATGTGACTGTTTGAGGTTGTGGACAGGTGTCTTTTATACCGATAACAAGTTCAAACAGGTGCCATTACTACAAGTAATGAGTGGAGGACAGAGGAGCCTCTTAAAGAAGAAGTTACAGGTCTGTGAGAGCCAGAAATCTTGCTTGTTTGTAGGTGACCAAATACTTATTTTCCACCATAATTTGCAAATAACTTTTTTTTAAAAATCAGATAATGTGATTTTCTGGATTTGTTTTCTCATTTTGTCTCTCATAGTTGAGGTCTACCTATGATGTCAATTACAGGCCTCTCTCATCTTTTTAAGTGGGAGAACTTGCACAATTGGTGGCTGACTAAATACTTTTTTTCCCCACTGTACTTTTAAGGCTAGCCTAAGTGAAGTTTGCTAAAGCATGATCAAGTGTCTTGACAAGGTCACAAGGTGTGATCTACAACAGAAACAAGTGCACCAAGCTCATAGCAATTCACTTCACAGCCACATGATACTAAGTGTGGAATAGTTGGAGTCCTCCAGGGCAGCAGGCATCATATTCAGGATACCAAATGTCAGCGACTTCCAAGCTACAAATCAACGTTAAAATGTAGAAACCTGGCAAGAAGTGATGGTCCTGCAATTATTTTAATATATCTTGGCTTCAGACTGGGCCTGATATGTGTAGAATTGATTGCAGTTCACACTGACACCAATATGACTGACTACCTGGTCTTTCTAATATGGTGGTATCTGAGCATCCCAAGCCTTCATTAAAGCTGGCAAAAAGACAGTTTCTCCGGGTAAGGGACTTGTGCAGATGGTGCAAATGTGAAGCACTAACTAGTATGCCGGGCCTCATCTGACTAGCAACAGGAGTGAGGGTTGAGAAGAAGTTTCTGGCAGTGACTGATAATATATTGGCACGTCCTCGGGGCAGATGGTAAACAAAACAGCGGCAGGTGAACCGGACCAGCGCAGCAGAGAACGGTGCTGGAGAGAGGGGCAAGATGAAGTTTTTATTTTAGGTTATTGAAATTTGACTGAGATTTTTAATCTTCTCAGACAAGCCCTTTAAGTACACTCTGCTCTCTTCATTGAGCTGCTTCACAGACCCTCCCTACTGTCCACTAGTGACAGCTATATTGGTCTCATGGTTGGATGCTATAGAGAGGTTGTGAAACAGCCCCATGAAGAGAACAGGCGATGTTGTAGCATCAGTACCTGGCAGAACAAAACTTCATATTACTACTCACTACTCCTATGCTTGTACTGCTCTCCCCAGCCCCTACCCATTGCTGTCAGCACTTTAGCATGGACAAAAACTGCTGACAGATTCCATCCCTTCAAGAACAAAATTGCATGCTGTGCTGTTTTGGTCGTAAAAAGCGATAGAAACCCCAATGGACCCCTCCCGCAAATGTAAGCCGTAAAGCAGGTGAGAACATAGCAGCAGTCAATATTGTCATGTACTAACAATATATGGCAAACAGTGTGCTTAGCAAGTTATTAGACTTTGCTATTTGCTCAGTGCTTCGTGCAGTTGTAAACATCCATTAAAGCCGCTCATTCTCTTCCTCCAAGGAAAATATGATGTGTATAAATCTCACTCAAATAACTGCACCCAGACAGGGCATGTAACGGTAACAAACCAGAAGAACTTCTCTGCTGCAATCACATGTTCACTAAAAATCATTATTTTATAGAGAGACAAGCAGCTCACCGACACAGACAGGTCCTCCGTCTTGCGTTTAGAACTTGAGTCAAACAACACATTTCGTCCTCGCTTCTCACAGTCTTGGTAGACAATCAAGCGGATCTGGCTTGGGTCAAATTCATAAGATGGCCAGCTATTAAATAAAGGAACAACATTGCAATTAATATTTCAAAATAAATAGCATCAAATTTACAGTTTAGGACTACTGTGTGCCGGTGCTGCGGACTGCAAATTGCGCAACTCACAGGCACTGACTGTGTCCCTGCCATCTGTGGACGTGGACCCATTCACTTGAATGCGATCCGTCCCACAAAAAAGTAGTGCACTCCGTAGTGCTTTCGATTCGTGCCTCCGTTCTGCATTATATGTTCCAGATTGCAGACCCATAAAAGTGAATGGGTCCGCATCCGTTATACTGTCCTCACACAAGCGATGCCCGTGTATTGCAAACCCACTGTTTGCGGGCTGCAATACAGGCATGGACCTGCTACTGTCGTGTGCATGAGGCCTAAGATACAAACTGGACTTCAGGTATCAGGGAACGTCCATACGGGACATCATTTCAGAAAAAAATTTTAATGATTTATATGTGGATGTCGACCCAGGGTAAAATTTAATTGACATTCTACAGAAAAAAAAAATCTGCAACAAAGATCAATTTATCATTTGCTAAGCTCTTATTCACTTTGCTGGGAAAATTCTGCATATTTTCTGCCAACAAATCATGTTGGAGAATCTACTGTGTGTAAACATACATATGCTTTACAAGGTTCAACTGCAATAACAAGGCTTTTCTTAAAGGAATTGTCCCACAAAATATATTCTACAGTCTTCAAACCAGCACCTGGATCTGAATACTTTCGTAATCAATTAAATCTATCTGTATAGCGCCACCTGCTGTTTGCTCTTTTTCTAATTTCTCTGTCCTGCTCACTGAGACGGAAGCACATGCTCCGTTCCATTCAACTGCCGTCACGTGCAGCAGAAAGGACACACCCCCTAAGGTGACAGATTGAAATAAATCTAACAGAACAATTGGAGCAATGAATGTGGAGATCTCTGGATCCATGTGAGGTGTAGGGCTGGTTCAAGCTTTCTTAGAAAGAGGTTGTCATGTTTTACATTATTCATGGGATAATCCCTTTAAACACTGTAGCAACTGACCACATGTAGAAAATCTATACATGCTACTGTAACAGGCAGTGGGTGTGGACCCACTGTGCCAACTAACCAGCTTGGCCTTGGGCTAAACCTAAGGGCGTTGACCTGGCGGTTTCCTGGTATTCACCCTTTAACCCCTGTACAGGGATATGGACTTCACCGCAGGGAACCCGCCAGGTCGCTACCTCCTGGAATAGTCCTAGAGTAGTTGGCTGTTGACCCAAGGGGGTCAGAGACACCGGTATGACGCACCAAGGAATGAAGCATAGTCTCAATACATTCCAAGATCTGGGCAAACTAAGAACGTGTTTATTCCAGATAACAATTTCATGGTCGGGGAAGGCAGAGTATGGGAGTGATTCAGATATCATTTCCAAGTTTGGGGCAGGCAGCAAGAGCAGAATCGATAGACAAGACTAAGAGATCACACCTTTGCTTGTTACTAGACACTAGGGAACCTCAAAGCTCAGGCAAGGAGGTGGATCCATAGGCTACCTAAATTGGAAGGTTGAACAGCTACTTAATCAGCAACTGGGCTGGGAGCACTAAGAAAGGATTAAAGGGGTTCTCTGAGTTATATATATTGATGAGCTATCCTCAGGATAGGTCATCAATATCAGATCTGCGGGGGTCCGACACCCGGCACCCCCGCCGATCAGCTGTTTGAAGAGGAGGCGCGCGCCGTATCAGTGCTGCCTCCTCTTCACTGTTTACATGCTGGCTGACACGGGGGTAGTGGTGAGTAGGTGTAATTACACCTCACTGCCCCATTCATTTCTATGGGAGGGCTTGTTCCCATACAAGTCTATGGAAGCGATTCTTCCCATAGAAATGAATGGGGCAGTGAGGTGTAATTACACCTACTCACCACTACCCCCGTGTCAGCCAGCATGTAAACAGTGAAGAGGAGGCAGCACTGATACGGCACGCGCCTCCTCTTCAAACAGCTGATCGGCGGGTGTGCCGGGTGTTGGACCCCCGCCGATCTGATATTGATGACCTATCCTGAGGATAGCTCATCAATATATATAACTCGGAGAACCCCTTTAACTCTTGCAGTGCTGAAGGACAGTTCACTGAGTACTAGAGTACTAGTCCCAATTTACACAGGGAGAAGTAGAGCAAAGTTCGCGCCTGCCTAGAACATGCAAGAGGCAGGCATGAACCACCGGCATGACAGCTACTAGATAAAGAACTGCCAATTCCAGCTCTGAATGAAAAATCAAAGGGATGTAATGCTTCATAGAAATCTCTTCTGGTTACCATATAACTCATCACTAAGCTTATTATGGTTCACAACAACGAGGTCTGGTAGGATCCAAGATGTTTAACATGTACGATGACAAAAGGTCAGAAAACTTTACGTGGGAAAAATACAGGTCTTGAAGTCATCATTACATAGTAATCTTTGACCTTGATTTATGGTCCTAAAACGGGGAAGCATCATTTATGGTCAGAAGGAGATACCATCGGCATTTAGCACAGACTCATCAAGGTAGAGTCTTGTTTACACCAGTAGAGATCAGTCCGCTCATATGATTAATATGGACGGCTATTTAGAGATGAGATATTGTATATATATGGTCCAATGTGTGTTATGTATCTGTAAGGAATGTAACGAGAGTAGAGGGATAATACATAGAGGTGACCATGCTCCATCTATTGTCTAACTTTTAAAGGGCATCAGCAGACTTGTACCTATGAAACTGGCTGACCTGTTACATGTGCACTTGGCAGCCGAAGGCATCTGTGTTGGTCCCATGTTCATATGTGTCCTCATTACGGATTTTTTTTTTTTTTCATATATGCAAATGAACCTCTAGGAGCAACGAGGGTGTTGCGGGTACTGCTAGAGGCTCTCTCTGCAAGTGCTGCGCCCTCTGCACTTTGGTAGGACCAGGCAATGGAGTCAAAGTGGGGAGAGCATGGCAGTTGCAGAGAGGACTGAGCCTCTAGGTGTAATGGCAACACCCCCATTGCTCCTAGAGGCTCATTTTTATGTATTAAAACATTTTTCTCAGTAATGTAGGCACATATGCGCAAGGGACCAACACAGATGCCAAGCGCACATGCAACAGGTCAGCCAGTTTTATAGGTACAAATCAGTTGACAGATGCCCTTCAACATTAGAACTGCTTATCCCACATACCTATCTCAAGACCATAATGATATATTGTTACACCTAATTATTTTGTTCTCAGAACAAAACGCTGTAATAGTCCACATATGAGGAAAATGATGACTAGCATGGAGCTACTGATGTTTACCAGAATCCAAATGTTCACTTTCAAGGGGTCCGTCTGGATTTCCAACCTAATACTAGATACCAAGAATATTAATTCTTACCATCAAAATTAAGAAACTCTGATAGTAAAGTATCTGTTCATTTTACAGTGGAAGTCAAGGGCCACTGTGGCTCAGTGGCTACCCTGGTGCATGGCAGAGCTGGGGGTTGAAAACTGACTAAGGGGAACATATGTTCTCCCTATGTTTGGGTTTTCTCCGGATACTCCGGTTTCCTCACACACTCCAAAGAAGGAAGTGATGATGATGTCAGTAAAGCGCAGCGGAATATGAACGCACTAAATAAGCAAGAGAAATTTTTAAAAAATCTAGTGTTAGACTAAATGAGTCCCCCTGACTGCAGTGCGCTCATGACCTCCTGTGAGCTCATGAGGCTGCTTTATCATTGCTTGGCCATACTGAGTCAGTGGCAATGTGCACTTCTGACTTCTTGGAATTCTTTGTAAAAACAAGCTCCTCTTTGCGTGCAGATAAAGTGACGGGTGCCTGAGTATCTATGACGGCATTACTCTGGTTACAGACACTTCTCTTTGATGGACAAATCCAAAGCCGATTTTTAAAGAATCTACACAGCTGATCTACTTTCTCTGCTTGGCGGGTTAATATCAGTCCCTGTGTGTATAACGTGCGTCATGTTAACATTTCGACAAATAAAACTAATTTACTAAGATTGCGATTACATGATAGAAAATGATAGGAAACTACAAGTGACACAGGGTATAAGTAACTTCTGACAGATCTGCCACCTATTCAATTACCTGAACTGCATCTTGAGGTACCTGCAGCGTCCGCCTTTGCCTGAAATCTCTCAGAATAAAGTGACACAGCAATCGGGCGGCTGTTAAAAATAGCGATAAGCTATATTCAACCAAATCAGAAAGGCTGGCATGTGGTGAACGGAGAGCTGCGGCTGGAACAGTACGCGATCCATGTTGTGTCTGAAACTGCACGGCACCATCGAGATGAGAAAAGCCATCCTGAAAACAGCTGCTGCCAGTGGCACAGTCTTTACTTTAGCACCAAGGGCCATTTAGGCAGCTCTGACTCTTGAGAGGCTGCAAACAGTCCAGCTCTTCTTCGATTCTCATGTATGAAGCAGATACCCTCGGATTGGGATAATTAGCGGGGCACAACTGGATGCTGCCTGCGCTGTGTGCCAGCTGAGCTTCTCTCTTGCTTCTTAAATGACTCTCATGTGTCTTCAACCACCTGACTAGGGTCTCTTGGCAACTGTGACTATGCACCTCCTCAGCCAAAAAGTGTCAGACAGCTCAAAGTGTAGGGAGTGAGGGGGCTGTAAGATGAAGATGCCATTGCTGTAATTCTGTCCGCGCTTCATGGGTGACATTCTTGGGAGCAGCGGGATGCCTGCAGTCAGTGCTGCAGAGAAGCAGGCCAGACAACTAGAAAAGCAGGCAATGACAGCTGCCATGTGACATGGAGCTGTCAGTGCTTGCCACCTGGATCTGAGGCTCAACTGCCAACCAATCCCAGCAATGCTGTCTCTTCAATTCAGGCCCTTGACGACTCTTAGCTAGAAACTGGAGCTAGCGACCACAGGCATATTAGCTCAACCACACAGTGATATATCTGTATGTACGGGTGCCATTACTAAAAATATTATGTGAAATAAATGGTACTATAACAAATAAGAGCACAGATAAAACACTACATTTATAATACATAATTACCATATATTTAAAATATAACTGCTATATAAATTTCAGTATGGTCGATTATAAGGGTATATTCTGCATGGCTAAAATCTGCTGTGGAAAACAGCCTTTTTTGTAACCAACAGCTTCCCATTGACTTTAATGGGAAAAACACTACTATGTGCACACGGTGGCATTTTTTTCAGCAGCGGATATCAAATTCCATTTGGAAGAGGCAGGTTACTGCTTTGAAGCGGATTTTAGCTGAATTCCCTATTGAAGTAAATGGGGAAGGACTAACAACTCAGCCACTGTGTTTTAGAAGGCTCAGATTTTCGCAGTGTAAACATACCCAAGGGTATAGTCTCACTGAATTCTTTGCATGTAGAAAGAATTTAAGCACAAGAAGTGCCATGTTTTTGGGCTCTATTTATAATGAACAAACTTTTTTTGCATGTTTTTGGGCCTCCCATTAAGGGCTCATGCACACAAACGTATTTTATTGGGCTCCATTCCGTTTTTCTACAGGTTCGTAAACGGAACCGTTCATTTTCATGGGTCTGTTTCTGTATGTCTGTTCTGCAAAAAAATAGAACATGTCCTATTCTTGTCTGTTTTGCGGACAAGGACAGGCAACTGTTACAATGGATCTGCAAAAAAAAACAGATCCAACAAGGATGTCAGTTTTTTTTTGTTTGTGTGTGCATGAACCCTAATATCAATTCCAATTTTCATGTAGAATACATGTCAAGAATAAATGCTTTTTTTTTAATAAGCAGATTTTCAGCATATGCATGTGCTGTGTGAATATACCCTAAGATTCGAGGCTGTGTGCCTACAAATATTACAAACACTGACAGGAGTAATAATGCTTATATGAAGAAGAGATACATTCCCAGCATACTTCAACTCAGAACAACACACCCGATACAGTCATCAGATTTATGACCTTCATTCCCGTGAGACCACACCCTCGTACCTCCAGAAGCCACTTCAGCTTCCAGTAGCGTTTGACAGCACTCGTCGTTGCAATCAAAAAGTGGCAAACAGGTAATACTGCAATTTCATGGATGAAGCTAAAGGGATTAGATTAGATTTTTCATAATGAAAACTAAAGAATGAAATAATGAAAATTCCTACAGTAACTGGTTTTAGCAACATCAGCTTTAATACAAACACCTGTAGGAATAGAAAATGTTGTCCAGACTCCATACAGGAGGTTCACACATAGGTTTTTGCTGGTGTTCTTCTGACTTCCATTTTTAGTGGCATCTATGGTTTTTTATGCGTTTGTGCGGTAAAACACCAGTTCCAGACATAAGCTGAAGGTCTATAGCCAATACGAAATAAAAGACATAAATGCTGCATGTTGAAGCTTTGGCATCTTTTTTTTTTAGTTTTGTATTTTTCCTGGCATTTTGACATCTCCTTCTCTATACAGAATTAAAAAAATGTTCACCCAGTTTTTTAGGGAGAAAAAAAAACACAAAAAAAAACAAAAAAGTATGGACAAAAATAGGCAAACCGTTTCTAAGCTTTTTAATTTTTTTTAACAAACAAAAAAAAATTGGAGCAAAATTGTGTTTGTAGGAGGCCTAACTAAAGGGCTCCCCTCAGCATGTTTTCTCTCAGCACTGAATGGAGCTCAGCTCCTCCCCTCAGCACTGAAGGGAGCCCAGCTCTCCCCTCAGCATGATTTCTCTCATCACTAAATGCATACTTCCCATCCCAGATCCAGCAGTACTGTCCCGGATTCCAGTGGCTCCTCCCCTCAGCACAGTTTTTGCTCATCACTGAATGGAGCCCGCCTCCTCTCCTTAGCACTTAAAGGGGTTCTGTAGTTCTTTAAAACTGATGATCTAGCCTCTGGATAGATCATCAGCATCTGACCGGCGGTCCGACACCCGACACCCCCGCCGATCAGCTGTTTGAGAAGGCAGCAACGCTGCAGGAGCGCCGCTGCCTTCTCTGTGTTTACCGCAGGCCCAGTGACGTCACGACTAGTACCACTGGCCTGGGCGGAGCTAAGCTCCATTCATGTGAACAGAGCTTAGTCCTGTCCAGGCCAGTGAAACTAGTCGTGACATCACTGGGCCTGAGGAAAAAACAGAGGCCGCGGCGCTCCTGCAGCGCCGCTGCCTTCTCAAACAGCTGATCGGCAGGGGTCCTGGGTGTCGGACCGCCGCCGATCAGATGCTGATGATCTATCCAGTTTTACAGAACCGCAGAACCCCTTTAATGAAACCACTCCTCCTCCCTCTGGTCTTGACTTCATCAAGTCACTAGTTAAATTCCTGCGCATGCGCACAACTCAGCTCCGCGCGCTGCCTGCGTGAGATTTCAACCAGAACAATATTTTCTTTTTTACTTCTATAGCTCATTTAACTCTGAGTGTTAAAGGTGAAGCAGCAGTGTTTAACAGTACAATGGAGCATACAGTATGGGACCTGTATTCTCCTGATAGATGAGGATACCAGAGGTGGTACTATTAGAATATAAAAAAAAAACGAAGAGCCACAGTACCACATCTTGAGGAAATTGTTTTTCTAGGTAACACTTTTTCATACGGTGTTTTGCATATAGCAGTTTGATTTTTAGTTTTACAGCTCATTCAATTCTGGGTGTAAAAAGTGTATTAAAGGGAATTTTAATGTGTGTCTTTAACAATGCAATTTATAGAACAGTGTTTTCCAACAACCTGCTTACTAGTCCTTGTTGTCACACAGTAGGTGATGCTCTCATAACCCTGACAGTCATGTGCTGCTCTGACCTCTATCCCAGCTTGCTGGAAAAGAAGAGGAAGTCTAACACTTAAATGGTTGATGCAACAGCTTCTCTAAAACCACAGTGAGTGATCATTAGTGAACATGTGAACAAAAATAAACGGACGCTGCAGGAAAAGCACTCGTGATACTCCCTGATCCCGGGTGTCAGTGAAGAATAAGCAAAAACAACTGCTTTTGCCTTCTATGGCAATGCAAGTAAACCAGAATAAATAAGAAAATATGTCACAGCAACAAGAAATAAAGGAAATAAAAAGAAATCGATTACAACAATGCCCTGATGCTTCATGAATGACTGTGAGTGAATGTTAAATGGGGTATTCCGGTTATATAAAGTTATCCTTTATCCATAGGATAGGGGATAATTATTAGATCAGTTGGGGTCCTAGGTTGAGAGAGCTTCCTGATAAATGAAAAGCAGCTCACCCACATAGAGGACAGCTGAGCTCACCGATCTACGTATGAAGAAAAGATCCAGCGACTGTCTTAAAACAAATCCAAGATTTATTGAAACAATGTAAAAGCAGACATGAAACAGTACAGGACACAGTGAAAAGTTACACAAGTAATAATTATTTAGAAATAATATAATACCAATATTTCAAAATTAGGTCCTGCTTCCGATTTAACCATCAGGGGTTTATTCTTCTCACCTGAACCGAGGTCCAAATAATACTTCTCTGTGTGCTATTGGTTCCTACCTTTTTAAAACAGTGGGCTTGTACTTAGCACTGATGGCTACGACTAACATTGTTTCATGTTGGCTTTTACATTGTTTCAATAAATCTTGGAATTGTTTTAAGAAAGACGATGGATCTTTTCTTCCTACCACTGAGACCCCCACCGATCACGAGAACGGGGGCACCATATCCCACTCCATTCAGTCCTATGGGTGTTCTGGTGATAGCCAAGTACAGCACTGGAGAAATTAATAAAATGGCAGTGCGCATGCCAGGCAAGCCACTCCATTTATTTTGGGGGGCTCCAAGAGCCCCTGTTCTTGTCATTGGTCAAGGTCCCAGCGGTAGGACCCCCACCAATCTAATAGCTATCCCCTATCCTGTGGATAGTGGATTACTTTATGTAACTGAAACACTCCTGTAAGTCATACAAAACACAAAGGCCCAGATTCATCAACATTATTTTGTCTTTATATTGGAGTAAATTGTGACTTTTCTGTTGTTTTCATTGCAAGACACGTTTATCAAAAGTCTGCAAAAGACTTACTTTTTTTTTCTCTGACACCTGCTTTTGTTTTCAAAATCATTTTTTGCTCCTACTAAGTCATCTTCAGAAATCAAGATGTTTTGTGGACATTCCTATGGGATGCGGATATTCCTATTGGTTTTTTTTTGTGTTATTATAGGGAAAGTCTCCAAAAAATTGTGTCCACTCCTGACCTGTAGTAGCTGTGGCAGGCGACAGTAAGTCAGAGTGTTATAGTATGGTCTCTGCTAAATTAAGTGCTGTGCGCCACTGTCATAAATTTGACTCACAGAATGTTATTTTTACACAAATAGACAAATGTAAAGACAAACTTCAAATTGTTCTCTGTTGATAAATCAGGGACAAAGTTTTTATTTGGAATAATAATAAAAAAAAGATATTGCCCTGACATGCTTGTATGGTGCCACCTGGTTGTGTTTTTTTATCCTCTCTCAGAACATCAACTTGTCCAGTGCTGGTAGTCATATGCATTCAGTAATTTAGTCAGGTTGCCTGGATCCTCTTGTACACAGCCAGTGGAATGATTTCTGCTACTGTATTGGCCAGCTAATAAGAATTGGCACGCTAGAAACGGCTTTCTCTCTCCAGAATTCAGCACACTAGGTGGACATTCTGAGGTGGAATTAGAAGAACAACAAGGGGTACCATAACAGAATTTAATGATTCAATTGTTCTCACTGAAAATCTCATATGTTTTGATTGTCCTAACAGAGAAATGTAATATTTAATCATGAGACAACCCTTTAAAAGGGAATCCATCACTGAAGGAGACCAATTCAAAGGGCAGGATTTAAGGGACGGCACCTGGGGCTCATGTTCCAGAGCAAATGAGGCCTCCATCAGATCTGCAGGCACAGCCTGATTCTAAACCTGCAGATGATAATGGGGCAGAACTAAGACCCAAACAGAAGTGAGCAACTGCTGTATCTGCAGTCCGCTCACCCATAGCACTGATGGATGCGGGAATGGAGAGAAGCACCACTCGGGTCTTCAAACTGTAATCACCTCTCCTGTTTTAGAGGAGAGATCATTACTGCAGCCAGTAGGTGGCAACACTACACAGCAATGCTGCCTCCTGCTGAGGAGGAGAAGGGAAGTGTGCAATATTCCTCCAGCCCTCCCTACAACCAGAAGTGGATTTATGAGGCCCACCTATCCACCTCTCATTTGGTAAGTGACCATGGGAGGGAGGTCAGGGTTTCATTGAAGCTGCTCCCTGTCTGTATTATGTACAGGCAGTAGATTCAGTAGAATTCTGTTTTTCTATGTGCCCCTGTACTCCCCTCAAGGGCCTCTGCCACGCACTCCGTCTCCATATTACCCTCCACTCCAGTGGTGTTTTTCCCTTTGCCCTCTGCCCTTAAAGACTACGGACTGACTGACCACAGTGTTTACACCAGACTATGGACTCAATGGCTGCAGTGTTTACACCAGACTATGGACTCAATGGCTGCAGTGTTTACACCAGACTATGGACTCAATGGCTGCAGTGTTTACACCAGACTATGGATTCAATGGCTGCAGTGTTTACACCAGACTATGGACTCGATGGCTGCAGTGTTTACACTAGACTATGGACTGGCTGCAGTGTTTATACTATGGACTTACTGACTGAAGCGTTTACACTAGACTATGGACTGTGCAGTGTTTACTATAGACTATGGACTGATTGACTACAGTGTTTACACTAGACTATAGACTGACTGCAGTGTTTAGACTATGGACTAATTGACTGCAGTGTTTACACTAGACTATAGACTGACTGCAGTGTTTAGACTATGGACTTATTGACTGCAGTGTTTACACTAGACTATGGACTGACATCGTAGTGTTTACACTAGACTATAGACTCACACCGTAGTGTTTACACTAGACTATGGACTAACACCGTAGTGTTTACACTAGACTATGGACTGACACCGTAGTGTTTACACTAGACTATGGACTGACACCATAGTGTTTACACTAGATTATGGACTGACACCGTAGTGTTTACACTAGATTATGGACTGGCTGCAGTGTTTACACTAGACTATGGACTGACACCGTAGTGTTTACACTAGACTATGGACTGACACCATAGTGTTTACACTAGATTATGGACTGACACCGTAGTGTTTACACTAGATTATGGACTGGCTGCAGTGTTTACACTAGACTATGGACTGACTGCAGCTTTTACCCTAGACTATGGACTGACTGCAGTGTTTACTATAGGCTATGTATGGACTGACTGACCATAGCCTACACTGCTCGATATTCAGGAAGATTATCAGAAATGAACGTTCCTGCAAACGCTCGTTCCCGACAATCTGCCCACCTAAATGTGCCACGATCACCCCATGAACGAGCAAAACGCTCGGTTACATGGTAATCTTGTCATTCATGCAGGCACGCCAATTATCGTTTCTGCGCAGCGAATCCTTCTGTCTAAACAGCGATCTGCTGCCCAGAAACAATTATTCTGTATGGGGACGAGCGATCCCTTGTTTTCATACTGTGAAGGAGATTGTTGTATGTAAATACACCGATCTCGTTCACTGAACCAGCAGCTGACTTTCTGGAAGAAACTATTTGTTCCCAACAATCGGCTGTTACATCGGGACGTGTAATCCCACCTTAACACTAGACTACAAAATGACTGACCACAGTGTTTACACCAGACTATGGACTGACTTATCACAGTGTTTACTGTACACTGGACTGGGCACCAGGTTGGACAAAGAACCACTGCAGAAAGTGGATACCCTCATTCTACCAGCTACATTAAAAATGTACAAATTATGGCAGCCGACAACAGATTGTTTGCCCAGGCGCCTCCAACAAAGCTTAATCTAACCATTCCCCTTCATAATTATGCAATATGTTAACTAGCACCTAATGGCCAATGACAGATTACATTTCAAGTGAACTAAGAATTCTATATGAGAGAATTACATATACAGTTTTGGGAATAACTTTCTTTACAAGTGTAATTATTAGGATATAGAAGAGTTTGTTTCATAATCAACACTTTTTACCTTTCCAAAGAATAGCTGTAAATGCCTGATTGGCATAACCACTGGGACCACCACCAATCATGAGAACTGAGTTCCATGTCCTGTTTGAAAGTTGCTGCAGTTGTGCATGCACACTGCAGCTCAATTCAAAATCTATGGAACTAAGGTATGAGAGTAGTATACACTGCTTTCTCCACCAGGCGTAAAGACTTTGAATGGAGTGGCAGCACGCACAACTGCAACTCTAACATCAGTTGCAAACAGTTGGATAATCCGTTTATATTCTCAGCAGGCAGCAATGCATTATCAGAAAGGTCCCAAGCTCTTCCAGTTATATAAGTCTCATTAAGAAATTTCCAGCTCCCAAATGTACTAGCGCAGGTCCACCAAAAACACACCTACTTTCTAATACCAATTACCAGAGACAAACAGGTTGATTAAAAAAATGAATAAAAAATATCCAACTGTGGAACCAAGCCATGTGTAATGGCGGGTTTAGATGGGCCAGCCGATTGTCGGGAAGGCAGAGTTCCTTCCGATAATTGGCTCATGTAAATCCACCTTTAATGGATGTAAACAAGAATGTTTCCATTCACAGTCAATTAGCACATATATGATATTGGGAGGAAATAAATATTAGAAATTTAAATTGTACTGTGGTTTTATATGATTTACATAAAACCCCTTCAATTTTTTTGCTTTTAGCCTTCACATTCATTGCAACAAATGTTTATTACTTCCTTACAATCACATGACACACACAAACCTCTAGCAATGAACAGACATACATAATACCAGCTGGTACCGGGAGACAATGGAGCTGTGATCACACTTGCTGAGACAACCATTTGGCTGGACTATCTATACTATCTATAGCTGGCTGAATAAACTGCCTTTCCATGCAGCAGATCAAACTTCAACAAAAAGAGAGTCTATTCTTTCATTACCCCACCACCCCCTCCAATGATTGCTTTTAACATAACTCACTTTGGGGGATTAGTCTCTGCGATGTCTGCTCATGAGTCCACTTTAGGCTACATTCCCCCGGCGTAAAAAATGTGGCCTTTAGCAGGGCTCTTTAAACGTCTATTAAAAATGGCTCCCTTCAGTTGTATTGAGGCTGTTGGTCCGAGAAATCAACCAAAACAGGACATTTTCTATATTATATCAATGGTTCTGAAAGAGGCCGTATGACAGCCATTAAAAAAATGTAGTCTTAAGGAGCTATTCTAAAATAGTGACATGGATCATAAAATTTGCAAATTACTGTGCTGCGATGAGAACCAACTGCAATAGCATCGTGAACAATACCTATATCTGAGTATTAGTATCGGAGTATCAAATCATGAACGTGTGCTGTCCGTGTTCTCCACCGACTGCATACAAGTCCATTGACTTTAATATGTTTATTCACACATCAACAGATGCTTTGGAAATCCCTTTTTCATCCTAGCAGTACAGGCTGATGATGAATGGAGGGCAAAAAATGGACACATAGACCAAACGCGAACCCAGAGGTTGCACTACATTTTTTCCGAAAAAGTAAAAATACTCCTCTTACCATTTTTAGGGAGTATTTTTAGCCGAGGAGGAGTACGAAAGTTTCAGTAATTCCAATACATAATACGTCGGCCTACACTTGTTCATATCTGCGTTGGAGGCTCCATTCAAGACCTCTGTCACAGTTTCTGTGAAAAAGACCAGACAAAAGAGCCTTATATGCAGGACTTTTTTGTCTGGTAAAAAGACAGGATCCCGAACGGAAACTGAACGGACTCCATTTTAGTCAGGGGAGTCTGTTCAGCTATTTTCCTGTCAGTTAGGCTGGGTTCACGATACCAAAATTTTGATTTAATTTCAATACCATAAAAAAGTATTGCTATTCTTGATACCACGCGACCCCATGGAAGTAAAGTGAATGGGTCCGAATCCGACCCTCAAAAAATGTGGATCGGGTGCAGAAAAAAAAATATGGCTGTGTGAAGGAGCCCCAGGTGTTATGGTACTAAACTGGTGTACGCAAGGTGATACATGATGGGGTTGTTAACGTGAGGCACAGGTCCAACTGTTCCAAGTGTTAAAACCTCCATGTGCCTCACAATAACCTTAAGCATCCATCTTCTTGCATAATGGGCAAGATGCGGTTAATGCATGAGGTACATGAAAAGTTACTTGATACGAATGTTTGCAGCACATAGTTTTAAGAATTTGGACCTCCATGTGCCTCACATTAATACTAAGTGATCTGTATTCTGCAACTCGCATTAACCCCACGTTGCCCATTATTTGAGGGCGTACTTGGGGGTCACTTACTATTAATGCGAGGCACATGGGATCCAAACTAAGAAAAGCATGTGCCCAGCTTTACATTAAAAATAAGTGACCACCACTGTGAGGTGCATTTATGGGGTGATGTGTGAGGTGCACTTATGGGGGTGATGTGTGAGGTGCACTTATGGGGGTGATGTGTGAGGTGCACTTATGGGGGTGATGTGTGAGGTGCACTTATGGGGTGATGTGTGAGGTGCACTTATGGGGGTGATGTGTGAGGTGCACTTATGGGGGTGATGTGTGAGGTGCACTTATGGGGGTGATGTGTGAGGTGCACTTATGGGGGTGATGTGTGAGGTGCACTTATGGGGGTGATGTGTGAGGTGCACTTATGGGGGTGATGTGTGAGGTGCACTTATGGGGGTGAGCTATAAGGTGCACTTATGGGGGTGAGCTATAAGGTGCACTTATGGGGGTGATGTGTGAGGTGCACTTATGGGGGTGAGCTATAAGGTGCACTTATGGGGGTGAGCTATAAGGTGCACTTATGGGGGTGAGCTATAAGGTGCACTTATGGGGGTGAGCTATAAGGTGCACTTATGGGGGTGAGCTATAAGGTGCACTTATGGGGGTGAGCTATAAGGTGCACTTATGGGGGTGAGCTATAAGGTGCACTTATGGGGGTGAGCTATAAGGTGCACTTATGGGGGTGAGCTATAAGGTGCACTTATGGGGTGAGCTATAAGGTGCACTTATGGGGGTGAGCTATAAGGTGCACTTATGGGGGTGAGCTATAAGGTGCACTTATGGGGGTGAGCTATAAGGTGCACTTATGGGGGTGAGCTATAAGGTGCACTTATGGGGGTGAGCTATAAGGTGCACTTATGGGGGTGAGCTATAAGGTGCACTTATGGGGGTGAGCTATAAGGTGCACTTATGGGGGTGAGCTATAAGGTGCACTTATGGGGGTGAGCTATAAGGTGCACTTATGGGGGTGAGCTATAAGGTGCACTTATGGGGGTGAGCTATAAGGTGCACTTATGGGGGTGAGCTTTACGGGGTGAGCTATAAGGTGTATTTATGGGGTGAGCTATAAGGTGTATTTACAGGGTGAGCTTTAAGGTATATTTATGGGGTGAGCTATAAGGTGTATTTACGGGGTGAGCTTTAAGGTATATTTATGGGGTGAGCTATAAGGTGTATTTACGGGGTGAGCTTTAAGGTATATTTATGGGGTGAGCTATAAGGTGTATTTACGGGGTGAGCTATAAGGTGTATTTATCGGGTGACCTATAAGGTGTATTTACGGGGTGAGCTATAAGGTGTATTTACGGGGTGAGCTGCAGTTTTCCAGATATTGTAGATGAAGTTATTCTAATAACGTTAGAAATGGATGCTATAAACTGAAGACGTGCCCCTAGGAACATATTATATCTAGATCATATAAATATTGTCCTCCTTTTTGTGCTGTCCGAGTGTGAGGTGCGGTAGAAAGTGACCTTCCCTCCTGTCCCCGCAGCTCACCCAAAGTGGGAGCGTGGCCTAACAGAATCAGGAGAGTGTCTTAGCAGGGTGGCCGGCAGCTTCAGATTCCCCCCCCTTAGCGTTTTCATTGGTGGCAGTGGCAGCCGCGTCACAGTGACTCCGTCCAGAGGGTGGTGCACGCCATGTTTTCTAATGAGAAAAAGATACTGGGCTGTGCAGTAGCGCAGACTAGTATCGAAATAAAGCAAATCCCGCTATCACATTGATCAGGATGGAAAAGTATTGATTGTGTATTGAAAGTTTGATACCCGGTGTAACCCAAGTTCACATCACGATTTACGTACACACACAAATTTTTTAAAAAAGTATACATTGTACAAAAATAACGTATATGTTAGCCTATAGGGTTTTTTTGCTGGTGTTTGCACGATGTAAAACAATCAACGTATACTTTTTTTATTCTATGGTGACAGATGTCACGGTATGGCATCTGTCTGAAGCATCTGTTAACATATACTTTTTTTTTTTTTTTTTGTGGACGTTAAACGCATGACAAAAACCCACACTGCCCAATCCAGCACTTCTGTTATTTTCGTTGATCTGCTCATCAACAGAACAGAAATAAATAGGTCTAAGGCGTTTTTGACGCTTGTACAGGCGTTATTGCGACCTCTGCACAGACCCTTTACAGACATCTACACGGATAAGACACTTCAGTCCTCCACGGGGGCCTACAGGTCTAATTTGCATATATGTAAAACCAGCCCTTTCTGCTTAGGATGGAAAAGATCACTCTCCAGGAAAAACATGGCTTTAAAGGGGTTATCCAGGATTTTTTTTTTCAGCCCATCACCACCCGGCAGTACCTCTGAAGAGATCTATGCTTAACACCCCCCCCCCCCATTCAAATTTCATCTCCATGGCTCTTGTGTCGTCTTCAATGGACTTCCGGTCCCTGCTTGTCAACTACAGACGGGGTCATATGCGCCACGGAGGCCAATGGCTTGCATAGTGGCAAGTCACTGATGGGCGCATGTGACCTCATCTGTAAAGTAGTTGACAGGTGGGGACCAGAAGTCCAGTGAAGACAGCCTGGGAACCTCAGGGCCAGGACAGGGCAACAGAGAGCAGGTAAGTATAGATCTCTTCACAGGTACAGCTGAGTGGGTGGGGAAAGATTTTAAAAAAATCCTGGACAAACCCTTGAACCGCATGTGCGGACTATATGTCGCACAGCTCAATGTTAGATGATCTGCTTTCAAATCACTTTCTCTGGGCTCTGTTATCCCCACCATTAAAATGAAACCCAACACCCTCCTTGCAATGACTGGTGATGGATCGTTGTACTATAATTACAAACTGGAACATGTCTACTGATTAATATGACACTACAGAGAATATCTTGTCGATTTAGCCTGGTATGTGGTATCCTTATTAACCTAAGTTATTACTATAACCCATTGCTATTCTGCCTTTTGGTTGGATTTAGGGCTAGAAATGTCAACTGACGTTAATGTTGGCAGAATAACTTGTTTTTTGGCTTGTACCATGTATAACAATCACTTGTGACTAGATCACATTTAAAAATATGAGCCCATGCCAAATAAATGTTTGCCGATGTCCTCAAATGCCATGGCACGGAGGCCTTGGGAAACAGGAAGGCCTTACTTGCAGATGAGGAGGGGTACAATGGACCTCACATGCAGATGGTGTGGATATAAACACTAGTGTCTGGCACAGTGATTCCATCTGATTGTTCTGTATTCATTCACAGTTTTGACAGCTGCAGTAATTGTTATAGCACTGAGTGTATTGTTCCTGAGCCTCATAGTTTATATTGAAGATCTAACGTTCATATATCAGTCATGGTCACAACAGCCCTGAGGTCCCCACGTGTGGAGGTGAAGGTGAACCAAAGTGCAAACTGATCAGACAAAAAGTAATCTAGAAGAAGACTGTATATACATGACCTGTTGCATGTATTAACTCAAGGGGTTATCCTACAAAAAGTATTACTATGCAATGAATAGGGAATTTCACAAAGTAATATTGTGTTATACAAGAACCAAAAAATAATGTTAGGTTTTTATGTACACTTTTTTCTCTGGTAGAGCCACCAGCTGTTTCTCACGTGGCTGAAATACTGGTCCTTCTCCTGCATTCAGAGGTGGAGTAACATGCTCAGTAGCTTTTGTGCCCCCTTCCTCTTCTCAGTAGTATTGTTCTCATAGTGAAGCAGCTCAGACACCTTACATTCATTCATCCCTACTTCTAATCTTCTATTTAATTCCTAGAAGTACAGTATATAGCTATATCTCTCTCTAGTTAGTGGGGAAGAAAATTACATTACACACCATGAAGCTATATATTAGTGGTATAGTTGGGACTGTTTGGGAGGTAAGGGTTAAGGCTAGCTTCACACTTGCGCTTAAGGTATGGCTAACCGTTCCAGCAGGGAACAGCCAGACAGATTTCTCTGAATTCTAGGTTTTCCAGAAATTTGTAAGTCTCCATCCAGCACCATTAACTATAATGGCAAATATACAGAGAATCGGCCAGAAGAAAATTGCTGCATGAACGTGGCCAGATCTCCGTCAGTCGAGTAGAGTTAATGGAGCCAGATGGAGACTTACAAACTTCCGGCAATGCCAGAATGCAGAGAAATCCGGACGGCTCTCAAGCGCTAGTTTGAAACTAGCCTTAAGGAGTTGCCTCACTTCAGCAGATGGCATTTATCATGTAGAGAAAGTTATTACAAGGCACTTACTAATGTATTGTGATTGTCCATATTCCCTCCTTTGCTGACTTGATTAATTTTTCCATTACATTATGCACTGCTCATATCTATGGTTACGACCACCCTGCAATCCAGAAGCGGTGGCCGTGCTTGCACACAATAGGAAAAGGTTTTGGCTATATGCACTTCCACAGTCACGGCTGGAGCAGGGTGGTCGTAACCCCTGGATACAAGCAGAGAATAATGTGATGGAAAAATGAATCCAGCCAGCAAAGGAGGCAATATGGATAATAACAATACATTAGTAAGTGGTTTATATTAACTTTCTCTACACGATTAATTACATTTGCTGAAGTGAGACAACTAGAGATGAGCGAGCATGCTCGGCCGAGCATACTTGGGAGCAATTTTCAAGCAGAAGCGTACGCATTTTATAATCTGTACACTAATGCATACGCATCTTATAATCTGTACACTAATGCTAATGCGTACAAATTACAAGATGCGTACGCTACTACGATGAGCATGCTCGCTCATCTCTAGAGACAACCCCTTTAATAGCTGACTGCAACAACTTCCTGGGAGAAACAGGTCCTTGATGAGCTTAGGCCCACCCACAAAAGGTAATGAAACAAGAGTTGTATGTAAGTGGAGTAAAAAAAAAAAAACTGTTAACATTACTAAAGAACAGTTAAAATAATGGTGTGCATTACTCCAAATATTTTTTTTTTACTTAATTTGTGAGAAAACCCCTTTAGTGGTTCTTGGCCCACGTTTAACATATATGTTGGGAAAAACGGATGCCAAAGCGTAGTATTCTATGCTTTTCCATCCTGCAGAATCCAGTTGTCACAGTAGGAGGCAATTAACCCTGAACTTCCAGTCCCACTGTCCCTACCTACTTGCATGATCCACTCTAGGCAGCAGTCCACAACTGGATGACAGTCTCTTCCTAGATAAGTGTGGGTGCGTACAAGGAAGGAAAAACCTAGTGACATATCAACAACCACACTAAGAAATTGGCAAAACATACTAGCCGGGTCAAACCAGGAGAGACCAATACAAGCTAAATAAAAACCAAAGAGACAGAGTGAAAAACTGGATGCAGGAGTCAAAACCAGAATAGCAATTAGGGCAAACCAGAATCAGGACCGTTACCAAGTCAGATAGTCAGAACCAGGAGTTCAACTAAGGAGTTTAAATAAAGCACAATCAATTGTAGCCCTTTAATATCGAGCACACAAACCCTACATTTAAGGACTCTATACTGACAGGGAGTGTTCCACAGGATTGGCGCATAGCAAATATGGTGCCAATATTCAAAAAGGGTCCAAAAACTTCCGTCCTCCTCACCCGACGGAAGCGGCTGCCTGCGCCCATGCGAGCGCAGGGGAGCCGAGCAGAACAGTGCTCGTTACGAGCACGTTCGCTCATCTCTAGTTATAGTTACTAGAGATGGGTCGTTGATCCAGGGAGTAATTCTGATTGCCTGATTGGAGTCGGGAAGGAATTTTTTCCCCTAAAGTGAGGAACATTGGCTTCTACATCACAGGGGTTTTTTGCCTTCCTCTGGATCAACTTGTAGGAAAACAGGCCGAAATGGATGGACAGATGTCTTTTTCGGCCTTATAAACTATGTTACAGGAGCCAGCACTGACTGACAGCCACTCTCCTACTGTAACGGCCTGGACTTGAGATATCTCTGACCTCAGATGATTAAACCCCTAGGAAGTCACAGTCAACAGCCTCAGAATCTAGGCAGGTAGTGTGGGGCTCTGTCTGTCACCATCAGCTCCCACCAAATGTAATCACAGGGCAGAGGTGCATTCACATGGTAGTAAGGCCTAACAAAGGCAGTCACATATATAATTATACTGGGTATACAGAGATATATTTATCATACTCATAACTCCATCAGTATGAAATTCTGCACAGCATGCATAGCAGCTGACAAGTATTATCTCAGGAATTTGCCATTAGTCTATGAAGAACTTCCCATTCGGTCTGACATGTGACCTGCAAAGTTGAAAGTTGATTCATTCAGTCATGAGACAACAATTGTCAGTGAGGAAATTAGGGCACCAAGAATTACACATCAAAGCAACAGGAAAAGACATTTCTGTCACTGAGCTAAAATGACATGACTGAGAGGAGGGGAAAAAAAAAATTATATATATATATATATATATATATATATACATATATATATATATATATATATACATATATACATACACACACACACTGTACTATCACTTAAGGTTCTTCAATAATACACCAAAGTGCATGTCACAAGTAGATGAAAATATGGTGAAGATGCCTAGAGAAGCCATCAGATGTCATTATTGCTGCTGGCCAATGTCGAGTCAGAATTAGGTCAAAATTACTAAAAGCTATAAGGGATGCAAGCAATGGATGAAGCTAGTTTTACTTCATGGTTCTGTCATTCAGATACAGTTCATACTGAAGATACGCAGCATATCTTATTATGCCCTGCTTATTTTGTACATGTTTTATTGTGACGTATACTCTAGCAGAAATGTAAAGGGGTTATTCCATCAAGACAAACGGTTTAAAATGTACACGCGCCAGCCACCATCATTTCTTTTTTTTCCCAGCAACAATAACCATACCAACCATATTATTGAAGAAAGCTACACATGCTACACTACACAGCACCTATTCAAACGACTGATTGACTATATAATACAGTGCTTTGAAAAATATCCCTTGAACTTTTCTACATTTTTTTCACGTTACACCCACAAACCTAAATGTATTTTATTGGGATTTTATGGGATAGACCAACACAAAGTAGCAAGTAAGGGTGAAGTGAAAAGAAAATGATACATGGTTTTCAAAATTTTTAACAAACAAAAATCTTAAAAGTGTGGCATGCATTTGTATTCAGCACCCCATATTCTGATACCCCTAAATAAAATCCAGTGTGACCTCTTGCCTTCAAAAGTCACCTAATTAGTAAATAGAGCCCATCTGTATGCAATTTATTCTTGGTATACCTACAGGTGTTCTGTGAAAATCTCAGAGGTATGTTAGTAAACATTAGTTATCAAACACCACCATGAAAACCAAGGAACACACCTCACAGGTCACTGATAAAGTTGTGGAGAAGTTTAAAGCAGGGTTATATAATAAAAAAAAAAAAATATCCCAAGCTCTGAATATCTCACAGGCGCACTGTTCAATCCATCATCCATAAAAGGAAGGAGTATGGCACAACTGCAAACCTACAAAGACATGGCTGTTCACTTAAACTGACAACACAGAACTAATTACAGAAGCAGCCAAGCCCAAGGTCATGCTGGAGGGGCTGCAGAGATCCATGACTCAGGTGGGAGAATCTGTCCACAGGACAATTATTATTCATGTACTCAACAAACCTGGCCATTATGGAAGAGTGGCAAGAGGAATTTTTTAAAGCAAGCCATAAGAAGTCCTATTTGCAGTTTGCAACAACCATGTAGAGCAAGCACGTGGAAGAAGGTGCTCTGGTTAGATGAGACCAAAGCTGAACTTTTGGGCCTAAATGCAGAAGTCAAACATTGTTAACAGTCTTTCAGAGGGATGCAGCACTCTTGAAAATGCTAAGATATTGGGGTGTGATCACAGAACATCACACAATTTCAAGAGTTTTGTTGCAAATAATCAACAGGGTCGCAAGAAATATGTTGAGAAAAAAAAAAAACACAAATTAACTGCCAAAGATTTGAGAAGAATTAAACGTGAAGCGATCAGGAACCCATTATCCTCCATTGCTGTCATATTCTAGAAATGAAACCTCCCTGGAATGCCCAGAAGAACAAAGTGTTCAGTACTCAGAGACATGGCCCAGGTAAGGAAGCCTGAAACCCGACCATCATCCAAACAAGACATATACGTTGAAACATCAAGACCTGGCCAGGAAATATCTGAAGGCAGACTTTTCAAAGGTTTTATTGACTGATGAGAGTGACTCTTGATGGACAAGATGGCTGGGCCCATGGCTGTATCAGTAACGGACACAGAGCTCCACTTTGACGCCAGCAAGGTAGAGTACTGCTCATCTAACGGAGCAGAACAAAATAAATAATCAGTGGTGGTATGACTTTGGAATAAGAGGTGGGTATTTATGCAGGGGAACCATTATTAAATACCATCAGGCAATTATAGCCAATTGATAAAGTCCAGTCAAATATAGCGGAATTAACCCTGTACTTTATAAGTTGGCTATAATAGCCTGCCTGCATTCAATACATGCATCAGTGTGAGATGTGTGTGGTGTATACGCGTGTGTGATGTATGTAGTGCAGTGTATGGTGCATGTGGTGCAGTGTGTGATGTATACATGTGTGAGATGTATGTAATAAAGTGTGTGATGATCACACACTGAACTATACACACTGCTGTCACCTTGATGTCCGGGGCTGTTTTTCACCTCTGAGGAGTCCTCTCCACCGCCAAGTTTCCCGAAGTCCTTGTGCACCGTACACCACTCTCCTTACTGTAGAACCTCCCAGGAGCTGGCCCCTCCTCCTTCCAGCTCCCGCCGGTTTCCCGTGCTGCAGGGGCCTGTATCGCTTTGGCACCCGCCCAAACCAACCTAACTGTATGGAGCTTTGCTATTCGTCATTTCAGGCACAGGCAGCATCACTGCACTGCCTGTGCTGTTCACTGCGCGCCCTGCGCTGCTGAATGTAGGGGAAAAGTCTAAGGTGTATTGGTACACCTTAGACTTTTTCCAGGGAGTAAAATGGCCTGAACAGGCGTCAATGACAGGTGTTATTGCGACCTCTGTGTGGGCCCCCCTTAAACTGGAGATTTATAGTGAAGGAAAACAGTCCACCTCTCTGAACAGTATCTGGGAGGCTAGGCTGTGGTTGCTGCTGCACAAAAAGTTGACCCTCAAGAGACAGATCCATAGATGGAAGGTTTATGAATTACTGAAACGAAGGGTGGCTATGTTGGTCACTGATTTCTTTTCTTGAAAATGTCAAATGTTTATTTGTAAGTTTTGAGTTGTCTTTTTCATTTAGTTACATAATAATTCTGCACACTAATGATTACCCAGTAACTATGCACATACAGATATTCCCATAAGAAAGACAAAACATCACTTTTACTTTCTTAAATATTCTGGTTTGAGGTTTATTAACATTTTGGATTGGCGGAGCAGTGGAGTTCTTCAATAATAAAATGAATCCTCAAAGATACAACTTGCCTAATAATAGGGCACACAGTATACAGACAGGTAGACAAGTTACTGTAGACATTAGCGGAAGGTTTGATCTTTTTTACATCGGCTGTCTGCCTTAGGCGTCATGCACATGACCATATCCAGTTTTTTATCCGTAAAATAGATATGCCTTCCATGTTGCATGCTTCAATGGGTCATTGGTCGCCATTTTGAGAACAAGTACAGGACATGTTCTATCCTTTTTCGGAACAGAAATACAGATGCAGAAAGCACAAGGATCATAAACAAAATGTGGACCATGGGCCCACTGAGAAAATGGGTCCACAAATAAAAAGCAGATGGCACATGGACCACAGAAGTATTTTGCAGATCTGCCATTTGTGGACACGCAAAACAGGTACAGCTGTGTGCATGGGGCCTTAAGGAAATGTATTTACCAGAGCAGTCTCTACTCTCTTGATCCTTATCTTGAGATTTGCTACTTTCTTTAGGTTATAGGAATATAAGGTATATATAGGTATGACTTGCCATGTACTTACCTTGAACATTAAAAAAAAAAAAAAAAAAACATAAAGGATACTTGCACACAGGAACAAAATATCATATGAATTTTCTCTGTGTTTCCACACCAAAAACCACATTTGTTACTTGGGTTTTTTTTTCTGATTTGCCAAACAACTGGCATGCTGTGGATTTCTAAATCCACATAGTAGGTCAAATTCTGCATGGAAAAAAATTTAAAGCAAACATTAAATTTGTCTAATCTCATTTACTTTGCTGGTACTGTATTATGTTGCAGAAAAACAGCAAGTAATTCGCAACTTATGTAGATACCCTTAGAGTAACTGCACACAATGCATACATGTTTTTCCCACATGGATTTTCAAGTGGAAAACTCACAACATAATACATCACCAGCAAAGTGAATTCGGTTTGTTAAAATCAATTGTTTGTGCGATACTGCACCTTATACAAAAGTGGTCTTCCCCACAGACTTCAAAGGGGTTAACATAAAGAGAAAATCTGCATCAAAAAACTGATAAAAAACACACCAAAACCACAATAAGTAGTGTGGATTTATATGTTTTTTAATGTTTTACTGTTGATTTTCTGCATACAAATATGTGATGTATGCAGGTAGCCTTAAGCAGGGTCTAAACTTTGTGGCTGCTATATGCAGCCAAAACCCTTCCCGCTTGCGGTAGCGGATAGCTGCTGGATTTAACTGCTACTGCCTCAGTTTTTCCTCAAAACTGAGCAACCATTGGCCTTTAGGGGTGAAAGGTGTTTAAATCCAGCCTTTATAATACATGTAGCATTAACCCTTTCCCAACCCTCGCTGTACATGTATGGGACAGCAGATGGTGGCTTTCCAACCTACGCTGTATACGTCCAGCATGCTGATCGAGCAGGCACAGGAGCCGTGCTTGACCCATCAGCAGCAGGGGCCTGGCTATTACCAATAGCAGGTCCACTGCTATACCTGGCGGATTAACCTCTTAGATGCTGAGGTCAATGCTGCCTACTAGGAGCTTACAGACAAGCTTCTCAACTCATTTGCTTCCCACAATGCAATCGCTGGGTGCCGATAGCTGCTTAGGCAACCCAAGGCTTTACAAAGGTACCAATATGGTACCAATGAAAATGTCACCTCATCCAGCAAAAAAAATATGGCTCTCAGAAAATGGTGATACAAAAACATGTTGCAAAAACAAATGCTTTGTGTAAAAGTTGCAAAATGGGAAAACACCTACGTATATAAAAGTGGTATCTCTGTAATCACACTGACTAGCAGAAAAAAGTTAATATGTCATTTTTACTGCACAGTGTACGCCACAATCGCAAAACCTAAAAAGTATTGGCAGAGCTGCTGCCTTTTCTTTATCCTGCTTCCAAAAAACAAAACAAAAAAAGTGATCAAAAAGTCATGTACCCCAAAATAGAACAAATGATAGTGGCAACTCATCCCACAAAAAATAAGCCCTCACAGCTCATCGAGAGGAAAATATGAAATGTATGGTTCTCATAAAATGGCTGCACTAATGCTGTCAGAAGCTGTTCAAAAGCAACTTGGCACCCGTAAAGCAATCCATCAAAATCTGCACAGCAAAAGCCAAAAGGTGGTCTTTACCTTCTGAACCCTGCAGTGTACCCAAACAGCAGTTTACATCCATATTTATGGGATTTCAATACCAAGTAGAACCCACCACTAGAGATGAGCGAACGTGCTCGTTACGAGCACTGTAGCGCTCGGCTCCTCTGCGCAATGCCCGCAGGCATTGCGGATCCGTCCTCAGCTGCATGTAAGTCAATGGGGACGGATCGTTTGGTATGACACTTATACCAAACGGATCCGTCCTCCTCACCCGACTGAAAGTCAGTGGGGACGGATCCGTTTGGTATGAGTGTCATACCAAACAGATCCGTCCCCATTGACTTACATGCAGCTGAGGACGGATCCGCAATGCCTGCGGGCATTTGTTCGCAGGGGAGCCGAGCGATACAGTGCTCGTAACGAGCACGTTCGCTCATCTCTACCCACCACACAATTTAAAGGCACAAGCTGGGTACAGCATATTTGGCATTTAAAAATCTGTGGAAAACTTTTCATTTTGCACAGTCAACCTGTGGTGTCAAAATGCTCCCTCCACTCCTTGATAAATAACTCGAAGGGTGTAGTTTCCAAAATGGGGTCGCTAAATGGGGATTTCCTGAGGAGCTCTGGAAATGTAGTGGCCAAAAACCATTTGTGCAAAATCTATTCTGAGCCCTACTGTGAGCCCATACAACATTTAGGCTATATTACATGTATACAATTGTATGTATTTTGTGGTCTGCAAATTGTGGATCAGCAAATACGGATAGTGTCCATGTTGCATCTGCAAAATGGATACGGTTGTGTGCATGAGACCTTATGACATTGCCATACCCAGTCCAGGTTTCTATCATGTAAGCCCTGCAAAGTGATGTCACAACTGAATTGGTGCTTTAAATTTGAAAAAATTGCTAAGCTAAAATGCTAAGTTTTCAAAACATCCTACAAAAATAAAATATTTACAAAATGAAGCCAACATAAAGTAGATATTTTTGAATGCTAACTTTTTTTATGAGGTATCAATGTCTTAAAAGTAGAGTTTTATTTTATAAAATATATATATGAAATATGCGGCAGAACAGGTCTCCAAAAGCAGAACTTTCTGGTACAGTAAGTAATAATTAAGAAAGGGTAATTTCCAGAAACAATACTTCCTCTCAGGCAGGACATCCCACACTTTTATGCAGCTATTTTAGTTGTGCGCTGTTTTATCATAGTCAGTGGGCAGCAGGAATATATACACTTCCTTCTACACAAGTTTCACTGTCTTTACAAGAAAGAGTAAACTGAGCGGGTGATTCTCACTGACAGATTATTAACGCCGGCGTCACACATGATGGCCAGTGGAAAACGCAAGTGACAAGACAAAGAATCTTTCCATTAGGTGTACAGTATCACTTCCCAAGGTCTTGCACGTTCCATCTTAAGGACATGTAATGGCTGATGGCTTCCAAACAGCTGTCACTTCATTCAGGATCTGTTCACACTGCTGCTTTTTCCGTTTTGGGGGAAAAAAAAACTATAGAGAAAAGGTTTTGCTAAATGGAATCTATCGGCCCAATCTAAGGGCAGCATAAACTGGTGGCAGAGACCCTGAGAAAAAAACTGTGGGTCACTTAGTTGAACTCCACCAGCCAACTGACTGAAATTTCGCAGTTGTCAGTTTGAGATGCTTTTACGCTAAAAGTGCATCTCTTGGTGAATATAATAAAATTTCCATTTTACACCTGTCAGGAGCACTATGATGTGTGGCCTTTTATGTTCATATATGTAGCAATAACAACTGGACATGTTACCATCGCCGGCCCATTGTCCACATGTGAGAACAGTAAAGGCAATCTGCGCTATTATGATGAACCTAAGCTAAATGTCTAACTGCATGTTCCAGTATCCTCTTATGTGACTACCCTGAGAGGGGTAGTAGTCACAGGCTTTGTCCTTTTCCTTTACATACCTCTGGTGATACCGCCTTTCCACATGGATGAGACTGTACTATGAATGAATGGTTCTGCACAAGATTCACCCAGGTCCCAGCAGCTTAAGCTGGTGAAGACTAGTCTCCTCACCAGAAATAACATTTAAAGTGCTAAGCATAAATGTATAAGCGGCCTTATGGCCAACATGCGTTTAGCAGCTCAATATCACCTGAGCTATGTGCTGACATAACAGCCTGGTAACATCGCAGTGAACAAACTTGTAAATGCTTCCACCAGCCTGAACTGAAATATGTGACCTTCCACTTTACTGTGATGGGATTTCTGGGAAATGATATTCCAAACCGACAGTGACAGGATGGACTGATCACGCCTGATCCGAGATGTGCGCTAATGTTAGCGGCTTTCTAAGAAAGATAAATAGTTATCAAAATAATAAAAGGTAATATATTATGTGGAAAATAGATTGCTCCATTTTATGAGATTTGGTTTATTCCACCATATTTACTACATTTCCACTTTATATATACACAATCCAGAAGTTGAGATCTTGAAAAACTTTCCAGTAACTACTCCTCATGGAGGTAAGAAAAATCAGTGCATCTTTCTATTTTCTTGATAATTATGGATTGTGTCAATCACTTATTGGTGATGGCTGCGTGGTTTGTCAGTTTACCTGCAAAACTGCACAGCTATTACTAAGAAGTATTTGCTATTCAATTTTCAGAATGCTTGAAAGGCGGCATGTTACTTCTTGGAGGCAGATTTGATTTTGGATTTCAATTGGGAAGCGGAGAAACTTCAACCAAAAACTCTTGTAATATTTTTGTAAAAACTCCCCCAAATTAGAAATCTGCCACCAAAAACGACTTGCTTTCAGCTAGTAATCTGTCACTAATCTGCTACTTAAAGGGATTATCCCATGACTAATGTAAAAAATGAAAATCAGACATCATATACTACATGACAATGTCTTTCTAACAAAGCTAGAACCAGCCCTGTACCTCACATGGATCCAGAGATCGCCCTATTCATTGCTCTGATAGATTTGTATCAAAGTGACAGCTCAAGGGGAGTGTCTTTTCTGCTGCAGCTCAGGGGGCGTGTCCATGCTCTCCCTATCACAGCTCAGGAGGCAGTTGAAGGATGAAACTGAGCATGTGCGGCCTTCTCAGTGAGCCGGACAAAGAAATAAGAAAAAAAAAAACAATGAGCAGATGGCGCTATACAGATGCATTTTATTGAATAAATCAGTGGCTATGGTAAATTTATAATTACATGCAATTACAAGAGTAGTCAGATCCAGGCGCTTGTTTGAAAACTGTAGAATATTTTTGGTGGGACAACCCCTTTAATTTTCTTCCGTGGATTTTGTAATGTGAACTAAAGGGTGTATTAGACACCCTGATGTTGCTAGCGATTGTCAGGAGGGAAGCAGTCTCTCCTGGCAATCAGCAGATAGCTACCAGAGGACACAGCTGCTATTGCATGCAGCAATCTCCACCACAACATGGGGAGGAGGGATCGCCATGCCAGATCTCTATTAGGGCTCATACACACAAACGTATTTTCTCTCCGTTTCCATTCTGTTTTTTTTGCGGACTGTATGCGGAACCATTCATTTCAATGGGTCCACAAAAAAAAAAAAAAAAAGGAAGGTACTCCGTGTGCATTCCGTTTCCGTATGTCCGTATTTCCGTTCTGCAGAAAAATAGAACATGTCCTATTATTGTCTGCATTACGGACAAGGATAGTACTGTTCTATTAGGGGCCAGCTGTTCTGTTCCGCAAAATACAGAATGCACAGGTGTCATTCGTATTTTTTGCGGATCAGTTTTTTTTGTGGAACGCAAAGTACATACGGTTGTGTGCATGAGCCCTTAGACAGAGTGATCTGCTGCAGGCAAATCAAGATCTTTCAGCATGCTGAAAGATCTGGACTGCCTGATGAACAAGTATTTAGAGGGAGTATTAGACTGCCAGATGATTGTTTATAGGAACGCTCATTAGCGATTATCGGGCACAAAACCTGGCAGTCTAATACACCCTTTAGCCTAACAGGATGCAAGTAGAACACATACAGCCTTGCATCAGGGGGACGCATATGAAGCGCACCATGGATGCTTTGTGGGTTTGTACCCTAAATCAATCCGTTCTGCAAACGACCTCCTAATCTATGATCACTTTCCGGTTCTAGCATCACTTTTATACTATAAGTTTACATTTTAGTGTTCATATGCCTTTAAAATCACTGTAAGATGTCAGATTGCATTATCATCTACAAGAAAAAAAAACTTGAAGATTTTAGCCACAAAAAACAAACAGAATAGGTGTGTTCACATCCTGTGCACTGTAGATTATGAGCATTCATGGTAATAAGCACAACTATTCCAGGAAACTTATCAGTAAATGAAGACAAAAGCAGAAATCAGTGGCTCAGGATGTGACCTCTCACCTGATTTATCACCCCTGAAGTGGCCACAAGAAGCACTGGCACACATGTCCATGACAACCTTGACTTCTCCACACTAGTGATGAAAAACAAATACACTGACGGGTTAGGTCTCACCTTGTGAAAACATTCACAAGTGCTACATCGTACATGTCCTACTCACTCTATGACTGCATCGCTAGCAGAGCCAAATGTTCCAGGACAACCTAAGCTGTGGACTGGGCAACCTTTTCTGTTTAACTGACAGAAATACCATCCAGGGGCAGCTGTACATCATGTTCACTCAGACAACAGAACCTCATTGGTACATGTACAGAGCTCAGCCATGTGGGAGGCCTGCTTCCCACTAAACTTACCATAGTCACTATGTTTCCTTCTGAATGGCCTATAAGCCTTCTTATGGCTAGGCCTCTCACCCAGTTAGGCCAGTACTCTCTACTCTGCACTGATGAGGGGCAATCACCCCAAAACAGTTGATCGCTGATAACTGCAGATGAGATGCTGGCTTATTTTTATCCAAGTCATGTCTCAAGGCCTATTTAAAGGCTCAAACATTGACTTATAGGATAGCTGTCTTACATCTGGTGGCATTAGAAGTGGAGATTGTTAAGGGCTCACTGGCACCTCTTACTTTATTTGAAAGAAATGGAATTCATAGCTCCTAAATGAATCCATTTACGGTTCATTCTGCTAAGAACGCCCACACATACAGCTGCCAGGCCATGGTAACTGCATATGGATTAAAGGGGTTCTCCCATTACAAACACTAATCCCATATCCACCAGATAGGGTATAACTGTTATTGGCCGCCAATCACATGAATGAGGTCCTGTCCCCACCAGTTTGAATGGATTTGTGTGTCCACAACCTTATGGGACTGTCAGAGATAGCCAAGTGCTTGGTTATCTCTGGTAGTCCCATAAATTTGAATGGAACAGCAGAGGGCCAACATGGAAACACAGGGCACAAGTTCTTATGACTGTACAGGGGCCCAGCAGATTAGAGACTTCTAACCTATCCACAGATAGGTCTGGATAATTATCTTTCTAATGGGATAAACCCTTTAATCCGCGGGGGGGGGGGGGGGGGGGGGGTATTGGGGGAACAAAAAACGGGTAGTCCTATATTTGAAAGAAAAAAAAAAGTAGTGGCATAGACTGAAAGTTAAAAAAAAAAAAAAAAAATCTTGTTGGAGTGTGCCAGTTCCTACTCCTCGCCACCCGTCCCCGCAGGAACTGGGAGGAAGTATGACTTGCTGTCTACATACACGTGACAACTGACAGCCAATCAATGCCTGCAGCGGTAATGTGTCAGTAATGGCGCTTAATTGCTGAATGTCAGTAGCTGTGTACTGTTTTGGTTTTTTTTTGTTTTTTTTAAATGGGCTGTCTTCAGACGGCATTTCCTTAATGCTGCAGCTCTCGCCCTGTAACTGCCACAGCTTCTAACAGAACATATGGCTGGTGGCAGAACCCTTAAACTCAGCTGTTCGACAAGGTCAGTGAGACAGACAAAAAAACAAGGAAAAGAAACAACAAACAGCAGGTGGCGCTATACAGATACATTTTGTTGTATAGCTCACTGTCTATACTAAATTTCTAAACTACATAAAATTACAAAAGAATTCAGATCCTGGTGCTGGTTAGAAAAATGTAGAATATGTTTCCTGACACAAACCGTTTATGGGGTTTCCCACTCAAACAAATGGATAGTAATAAATGTATAATCTCTGGGGGTCTGATCACTGTGATCCCCACCAATCATGAAAACTAGAGTCCAAGAGTCCCGTGTGTCAAGTCACTTCTACAGAACTGATGGAGTTAATCCGAACTCTGTAAACAGAGAATGGAGTGGTGGTCGTGTATGGACACATTTGTAAAAATTATGTTATATTTATGTAAAATATGTTTAAATTATTGACCTGTTATACCTGTATGATATGTGCATTCATGTTTTACTATATATACATATGTAAAGATAAAGCAATGGGCTAACTTACACTTGTTTCACACTTGCGTGAAACAGATCCGGCAGGCTGTTCCGGCCACAAACAGACTATTGGATCCATCCTTGCGGCCACATCCAGCATTCTATCTGGCCGCATTCACTATAATGGTGGCCGGCGGAGATCCAGCCACAAGCCGGCAAATATGCTAAGGAGCAGCTGGACAAAACTGCTGCGTGCAGAGGTATTTGTCTGGCCGCTCCTCGGCATATTTGCCTGGTTGCAGCTGGATCTCCGCCGGCCCCCATTACAGTGAATGGAAGGCTGGTAGTGCATGGCTGCATCTGGCAAGGAGGAATTCGTAAGGCTGTTCCCGGCGGAACTGTCTGCCGAATATGTTTCACACAAGTGTGAAACAAGCCTAAGCCCTTTCCAAATATATAAAAAAAAGTTAGTTTGTAAAATTATAATGTTATAATATAACAACTGAAAAGCAAAACCTATGGGCTTTATCTCCATTGTACTCTGAGTAATTCTGCAGGGTTTCACTTTTATTAGTATACGTGCAGGTGGTTTTGGGTAGATATACTGAGGCACACTAAATTTCAGATGGAACAAAGTATTCATAGGGAGAAGAGAATATTTGTGGTTTAACAAGAGAAGAGGATTGAGAATTGGAGAAGTCACCTAATTGATATGCAGAAGTGATAAAAGTTCCTCACGTCAATGAGCACTCAATGTCATCAGACTACAGCTAGCCGTACACATTACAAGTATATCAGCTGAATATCTATGTGTATGGGGCCTTCCATCTCTCCCCTGATGAGAAAATAAGATTCGGGCTCTTAGAGTTCAACATGTTCAATCCCTTAGCTCTCTGGGAGTTAAGCAGCAGATTAATCTCCGCTCCTATTCAGAGAACACACATGCATGTGTATGGGGTGGGGGTCAGATGAAGTAAATATGTAGGCATCTGTATTTTGACACTCAAAATGCGTTAAATAGGCATTGTAGCACATTACACATTATACACTGCTCATTTCCAGGAGTTACGGCCACCGCTGCTATGTATGAGTGCCTATGCGGGTTCCCACAGTCCAGGCCACCAGAGAGGCTGGCGCTTTTTCCTTTAGTGTGCAAGAACGACCACCATTGATGGACTGAAGGGTGGTCGTAACCATGGAAACAAAAAGTGTTTAATGTGATGGAAAATGAATCAAGCCAGCAAAGGAAGCAATATGGATAACCACAATACATTAGTAAATGCCTTGTATTAACTTTCTCTACATGATAAATATCACTTGCTGAAATGAGACAACCCTTTTAAGTGTGTCTTTCGTTTGTGTTGCTGTGCCAAATTTATGACGTGACCCTTGTTTTTATTAAATTTGACACAAGAGTGATGTGGTTTAGCCACTCTCAGTGAAAGTATGCCAGGGGGTTGTCTGGTGTGGAGATGCAACTCTTTAGCCACATCATAAATGGAGACACAACGCTGTTCTGATCTCTAAATCCCAACCTACTTTTCACTCCACTTCTAAAATTGGCAAGGCTCATGAAACTTGACAAAAATTTGCAAAAAATGCACAAATGTTGCATGCTTGCGCCATCTGAGCACTACAAAACTGACATAACTGATTTGCTAAATGTCGCCCTCAGTGGCAATCTAGAAATGGTTGCATCTGTAGTGTTTGCTGAACCCATATGTAATCCCATATGTATGGCCAGCTTATTTACATCCCGACTATGTGATCATATAGACCCATCCCTCAACTACCTTTCTCACTGACCCTTCATCCACACAAAGTCTACCACAATAAATGTCCTTTTGGAAAACAGTATAGTAGGTGATATTATATTATTGTATATTTCTACTTTTCATTGAAAATAGAGCAATTGTTAAAGGGGTTGTCCGGGTTCAGAGCTGAACCCGGACATACCCTTAATTTCACCCAGGCAGCCCGTCTGACTAGAGCATCAGAGCATCTCATGCTCCGATGCCCTCTAATTAGCACAGGGCAAAGGCATTTTGCCCGGTTTCTGTGACGAACCGGGCTCTGCCAGGCGGAGGCTTCCGCCCAGCAGTGAGCCCGGTGACGTCACCAGCACTGATGGGCGGGCTTTAGCGCTGCCCTAGCCATTGAAACTAAAGCTGGCCCATTAGAGCCGGTGACGTCAACTAACACACTGCTGGGCGGAAGCCTCCGCCCGGCAGTGTGTATTATGTAAACAAAAGAGCCCTTGCCCTGCACGATCTAGCGCAGGGCAAAGGAGGGCATCGGAGCATGTGATGCTCTGATGCTAACATCAGGTGGGCTGCCTGGGTGAAATTAAGGGTATGTCCGGACAGCTCTGAACCCGGACAACCCCTTTAATATAAATTTATTAGACGTCAGAGCCGAGAGTTCCTCATTCCGACATGACTAATGGTCCACCACTAAATTCCGCCCCCTTTTCAAATGTGTTGGAAGAGATTGTAGAAACCCAAGTTGCACCAAATTGTGCTATTTTTTAGATAGGTTCTCCACGCAGACACATTATCAAATCTGGGCTACAGTGTATTGAAAAAAGAAAATGAAAATAACACAGAAATAAAATACATGGTTTCTTATTAGAAGCATGGCAATACTGACTATCCATTCATAAAAGTACATGAGGAGTCACCTGAGGAAGTAAAAGTGTTTACGGTTAGGTACAGGCACAAGGTCTTGGCCACATTTGTTGAGATGGTGTGAAACATTATGAGTGTTTGTTTACTACTGCAAACAGTCACATAATGTGCTGTCCTATCTTTTTCATCAGTTGTTTCATGACCTTGGGTTCCTGAAGGAACAACTAGTCCCCAGGGACAGACTGAAATGTCTATAACTAAATGACGACGACGACGAAGAGGACGGCGCGCACAATGGTAAGATTCCCCACAGTGCCCCCTGCTGGAGGGAGGAGGGAAAAGTGCAAGGTGACAGATCCGTCACGAAATCTATTAAAAGTCAATGGAGGACGGATCCGTTTACTATTATGTCACCCTGAATGGATCCGCCCTTATTGACTTGCATTGGGGGTCATTCCGGATCCGTCTTGGTGCGGATGCCTGGACCGGTTTGTGGTTTGCTCTCCGGTCTGGAGACTGAAGAGAACTGAACGGAATGCATTTAGGAGCATTCCGTTCTCTTCAGTTCAGTTTTGTCCCCATTGACAATAAATGGGGACAGAACTGAAGCGTTTTATTCCGGTATTGAGCCCTTATGACGGAACTCAATACCGGAATATTAAAACGCAAGTGTGAAAGTACCCTAAGCAAAATAATATAGCCCTGCCAATGTACTCATACTCAGTATCACAATCTAACACCACCCAAATGGTCCATGGCTGCCAAAAGGAATCTGTGGTGGGATTTAGGACACTGAAGAAAAGGTCACTACAAGTGAGAAAAGAATGGCTTTGCACATGGATGTTTTTTTCTGTTAGCTATACTGGAGTTCAATACATAATACTGTAATGAATAGATTTTGAACAAAGACAAAAAGACAATTATATTGAAAGACCTTCTCAGTCTACCTACACACAGTAAAAATTATCTACAGTGGTAATGACTGTATGGGGCAAAAAACAATGTGTATTTGCCTACTGTAACCAGGGGTGCACCTAGCCTTTCTGCTGCCCGAGGTGAAAACTGAAACGACACCCCCCCCCCCGCCAATACCTTTTGCTGCCCCCCTCTTGCCCATAACTGACCTCATTGGTGGTACAACCCCTGACTGTAACGCTGTCAAGTATCTTAAAATACATTATATCTAAAAAAAAAAAAAAAAAAAAACTATATCTTGTAAGACTATGTAGCAATGTCTTATCAGTTCTCACACATCAGTGATTAGCATTTATGAAATGATACTTATGGGAAAGGTAAATTACCTCACTGATAGTAGTTATATTACTTTGAACTTCAGAAAACTGTATTATGGAGGTTCCTAGTTTTGAAATGAGTGAAGCAGGAAATTCCATCACGTGGTAATGTGTATACAGCCTTATGTAGAGGAGACTGATGAACACGAGACGTGTTTCACAGCCCATACAGTGACAATCGTTCATCAGAAATTTGCAGAATTAGCAAAAGTCGCACACAACCTCAAGGTTTCCTGTATATGGGAAAAGAGCAAGTATTCCAACATGTTCAGAATTCTTACAACCGACATAATGCCAGAAATTTTACCGTGACTCATAAGAGACCAATGTTGCTGTGAAGCCCTAGCCTTAGGCTCCGTTTCCCACAAAGGCTTTTTTATGATCTATGAAATATTCTCCGGAAAGTTTTACCAAAATAGGTTGTAAAAAATGTGCAAAAAATTACCCATAATGATTTGATCACATGCAATATTTCCATTTGTCTGCACTATTCTCCTCCACTCTGCGTAGGCTGAGGGCCCACAACTCGCTTTACCTGGCTGGCATAAGCCACACGGCTGAGAAAATCTACTTAGGACTGGTTATGATGTTCTTCAGGTTACACAGTTTATGTTTTGTTATGCTGAAGAAAGCCTCATTGTTACTCCAAAGGTAAGGAAGTTGCACTGATCTGTACCCATGCCAGAACCACATGTTTACCTAAAGTGCTACGCTTGTGCCTTATAATAACCCCGATCCACTTTCTGCCCCATGCTAATAGCTGTAACTAAAGAGCAGAACCTGGAAATTAAAGAGTTAACCACATTTAAGTAAATTTAAGTAATACAGGTAATGTTGTGTCGGTTGATCCGTTGTTTTTTTAAAGAGGTTTTCCAGTTTGCATAAGCATCTTTAAAAAAAAATAATTTATGAAGGTAGCTGAATCTTTGTAATGTATTTCTTTTACCTTTATTGCTCCTATCTTCTCGGCTGTGGTCACATGACTGTGTCCATGCAGAGCTTTATGTCCTGTGATGTTATGTCCATGGGCGTGTCAAAGTAGCAACAAGGACAGTGATGAGGAGGGTCTATGTAAGTAGCTGGGTGGGAGGAGCTATAAGCTAGCTGGATGTTGTTAGCAGCAGTGATGGAGAGAGTCTATGTAAGTAGCTGGGTGTTGTTAGCGGCAGTGATGGGGTGTGTCTATGTAAGTAGCTGGGTGTTGTTAGCGGCAGTGATGGGGTGTGTCTATGTAAGTAGCTGGGTGTTGTTAGCGGCAGTGATGGGGTGTGTCTATGTAAGTAGCTGGGTGTTGTTAGCGGCAGTGATGGGGTGTGTCTATGTAAGTAGCTGGGTGTTGTTAGCGGCAGTGATGGGGTGTGTCTATGTAAGTAGCTGGGTGTTGTTAGCGGCAGTGATGGGGTGTGTCTATGTAAGTAGCTGGGTGTTGTTAGCGGCAGTGATGGGGAGTATCTATGTAAGTAGCTGGGTGGGAGGAGCTATAAACTAGCTGGGCGTTGTTAGGGGCAGTGTCTATGTAACTAACAGGGTGGGAGGAGCTATAAACTAGCTGGGCATTGTTAGGGGCAGTGTATGTAACTAACAGGGTGGGAGGAGCTATAAACTAGCTGGGCATTGTTAGGGGCAGTGTATGTAACTAACAGGGTGGGAGGAGCTATAAACTAGTTGGGTATTGTTATGGACAGTGATGGGGAGTGTCTATGTAGCTAGCTGGGTGAGAGGAGCTATAAACTGGCTGGGTGTTAGGGGCAGTGATGGGGAGTGTCTATGTAACTAGCTTGGTGGGAGAAGCTATAAACTAGCTGGTTGCTGTTAGGGGCAGTGATAGTGGAGTGTGTATGTAATTAGCTGGGTGGGAGGAGCTATAAACTAGCTGGGTGTTGTTAGGGGCGGTGCAGGAGCTGTGGCTGAGAAAGGATAAGTGCATCACGGGTTTGAATGAATACAGTAACAGGAAGTGCTAGTGGATGGGAATATACCAGAGTGATTTGTGATGGTGAAGATGTACATGAGGAAGGCAACTATCTAAGTCTACCTGCTAAAAACCATAGTAATCCTGGAAAGCCCGTTTAAGAGGATATTATGGCCCAAAAAAAATGACCCTTTCCATTTCACGAGGAAGGCATATTTGTGTCTTCAGACAAGTATGCAGTGTGGAAGAAAAGATATATAATAACTTTTGTATTTGCAAATTAAAGGGAGTCTGTCACCTGATATTAGTGTTTTAGATCTGAGAGGCAGAGGAGGAGGTAATAATAGGATACGAGGGCGGGCCAGACGGGTGAAAGGGGTGTGTTTTTCTGGGCACATCACCGAGGGGCCTGGGCTCTTGCTGCAGTAACGCCACCCCTGGGCACTTGCCTCCTCCTCATTATCATAAGTTTAAAAAGTCTTTTTTTGGAAGATCTCGGAGAGGAACAGCACTAATAAAGGTACTTTTGGAATGTGGCCAAAGCAGTCTATAACCTGATCTGAGCGGTCTAAAATGCTTAGATCATGTGACAGATTCCCTTTAAGAAACCAAAGGAGCTTTTAGGAGCTGAATAAATTGTAATAATGCAAGTAGTATAAATGCTGCAGATTTTCCATGAGAAAATTTACCTGTGGTACCATTTTTCATACATAGCATGTTCATTTCTCCTGCAAAGTTTCGCTACTGTTTGTCCCCCTTTCTACGTAGAGAGTTGCAGATTTTGCTGCAGATGTGAGGTGGAAAAATACACTCCTGTGCAGCTCCCCTTAAGGTACGTACATATGGGGCAGAAAATATCCGTAGTGCATTTTGCTACAAATTCCATTTGTTGAGGACTTGATGAAGAATTCACACATTGGATTGCAAAAATTGAAATTCACAGCAAAAATCCACCGAAAGAATTGTTATGCTGTAGATTTATAGTCAGCACCACAAAAAAAATAAAATTGAGATTTGTCAAAATTTAAGGTAATGCGCAGAGGATGTTCCACTCACATTTATTGTTACCTGCCTTCTCAGATTCTGAAAAAAGGCAAAAATATTAGGACATCACCTGCTTTTGTCTGGAAGAAATACGTATCGTAAGTATTTCCAACACGTCAATGCAGCATGCAATTCCCTGTGAAGTCTAAATACATCAAATACAATGTGGGCTGTAGCAACGGACAAGAAGTGGGCGACGTGAGCTATTCTTTTATCATAACTTACTAAAATCACTCATCTCTTACAAATATTCTGTGCTAAGACGTCATGAGTTATTCTGAGTGACGGTAAATTCCCCTGTAGAAAGACAATGTCCTGCCAGTATGTAATCACACAATGACAACTCCTGGTCTGAAGAAAATAGTGCACATTCAACAATACAGAAAAGAGAAGAGAAATCTATTATTTCATACCAAAGTGGTTCCAACAGTATAGTATTTAAAGGGAATCTGTCACCAGGATAATCACTATTGAAATAAAGCCATAGCCTAATAGCACATGGTACCTTATTTTCAGATGTGCCTTTGTTTCAGCAATAGATGTTTTCTATCTTCTGAAAATCCAGTTTATTTGGTATGCATCACTCTTGCAGGAAGCACACCTCCTACATCACAATTCAAGTCATAACTCCGCCCCCCTTTTCCCTGCTCCCAGCATGAGGGTGGGCTTGGGCACCAGCAGGAGGCATGCCTGGGCTCCTTCCTGCAAGAGTGACACCCCTCTGGGCACCTTATTGGCTCATTTGCATACCAAATAAACTGGATTTTCAGAAGATAGAAAACATCTATTGCTGAAACAAAGGCACATCTGAAAATAAGGTACTAAGTGCTATTAGGCTATGGCTTTACTTCAATAGTGATTATCCTGATGCCAGATTTCCTTTAACCCCCTTCTATGGCGCGCTGATCGGGCGGGTGCAGGAGCCGGACACCTGCTGTATGCACCGGCATCGGTGAAAACACAGATGCCGGTGCATTAACCCTTCATGTGCCGCGGTCAGCGCTGACCGCGGCACATGCGATGCGGGCAGTGGGAAGGGGTGTCCATCGGGTCCCCGCGCTGCTGTGACGGGGACCCGATGGCTTAGATAGCAGCCGGATGCCTTCCTTAGGGTGTAGTTTCTAAAATGGGGTCATTTATGGGTGGTTTCCATTACGTAAGCCACTCAAAATCACCTTATATCTGAATTGGTGCTTAAAAAAATGGTTTTGGAAATTTTGTTGAAAATTTGAAAAATGGCTTCTAAACTTCTAAGCCGTCTAACGTCCTAAAAAAGTAAAATGACATTTATAAAATGATGCCAACATAAAGTAGACTTATGGGGAATGTAAAATAATAACTATTTTTGGAGGTATTACTGTGTATTTTGGAAGTAGAGAAATTGATATTTGGAAATTTGCTAATTTTTCCTAATTTTTGGTAAATTTGGTATATTTTTTTAATAAATAAAAATGAAATATTTTGCCAAAAATTTACTACTGTTGTGAAGCACAATATGTGACGAGAAAACAATCTCAGAATGGCCTGGATAAGTAAAAGCGTTCCAAAGTTATTACCACATAAAGTGACACATGTCAAATTAGCAAAAAATGGCCTGGGCAGAAAGGTGAAAACAGGCTCGGGGTTGAAGGGGTTAAGTGAAAGCAATGTAAATAGGGGAGTCATTCTACTCACTCATACTGAGGAGCGAGAAAGAAATACATAGTTACATAGTTAATACCGTTGAAAAAAGACATACTGTGTCCATCAAGTTCAAAACACAGTATATCCGGTTTACTGCACCACTTGAATGGTGTTTAAATGGCCACTATGGCACAGATATTTTCTGATCAAAATATATTTTCTACAGACACGTTTACTTATCATACCAAATGCTGTATTGGTTCACAGATTTTGCATTTATTGCTTTGAGAGTGCTTTTATGTTCTGTTTTTTCTTTATCTATTATATCGTGCAGGGTGTGTTTATCATTTTTGTGTCTGTTTTTCTTCCTTGGAAATTCTTTAGGTTAGTGAGGCAGGACCATGCTGATTGGTTGTTCACTATGCCCTTTATCACAGCCCCATTCCAAAGTAAAAAGCACGGTTCCATGGCTTTTCTTTTGATGGGTTTCATGAATTTAGAAACCAGGTGTCGTAAAATAAGTTTCAAGGTTAAAGGGGTTATCCCACAAAGTATAGGAGCCATAATAGTGGTGCCAAAAAGTCACAAAACTTTTAAGTCAGGTTTATAAGGTGACTTTGGGCGCAACAGGTATAACTTACAAGTCGTTGCAACCACCCCAAAAATGTACAATTTCAACTTTGTTAGACTATGAGGTTGTGGTTACCACAACTTAGTCGTGATAGTGCAACCCCATTCACTTGTGAGGCTGTATTAATACACAGTGTTCTTTGGTTGCACTTGTTTTTATAAAATTGGGCAGATGGGAGTTGAGGGCCTGAGAATCCTGATACAATAGCACCTGCACCAGTTTTCTGGCACAAGTAAGGCTCCATTCACACGTCCTGTTTTTCTTTCCTGATTCGATCCTGATTTTTTCAGGACCCATTGAAATGAATGGATCCGCATCAGGATCAAGATTGAATCAGGAAAGAAAAACAAGACATGTGAATGGACCCTAAAACTAGAAATCTACGCCACCCTCTAGTAGTTTTCAGATTCTGGTGCACGAGCCTGCCAAGATGCTTCATCATTTTTAAAAGGCAAGAGGGCTTCTTTTAGTCACAAAGTCACAGGCACTCTCAATTCATTTATTTGCAATTTAAAGGGATTGTCTGAGATAATTAAACATCTGGTGCATGCCCTCAAATTGTCTAAAATAAAGAATGAGGGTATATGTAAACCTTTCTCCAATGCAGTTCTCTGCTCGACTGTCCTGATGACAGTAATTGGCTGCAGCAGTCACATGCCATAAACCTGCATGTCATCGCTGCAGGGGAAGCAGGCACACTGGAGAAAGTGGTAAGTAGTGCACCATCATTTTTTTTAGACCAGGGATGCTCAACCTGCAGCCCTCCAGCTGTTGTAAAACTATAACTCCCAGCATGCCATAATAGCTGTAGGCTGTGCCGGCATACTGGGAGTTGTAGTTTTGGAACAGCTGGAGAACTGCAGGTTGGGCATCCCTGTTTTAGACCATATGAGGGCAAGTCTGAGATTTTTTATCATTTTGGACAAGCCCTTTAAAGGGTTTCTATCACCACACTTAGCCCTATTAGACAGGCTGACATTATACAGCTATATCTAACTGTGTACTTTTTTTTTTTCTTAGGTATGCCCCCGTTTTTGTGCAATTTTACATTTTATTATATGCAAATTAGCCTCTAGGAGCAGGGGGGGGGCATTGTTCCTTTAACGAGGGCATACCTAAGAAAAAAAAATTACACGGATTTAGCTGACTTTTGCACAGGTATAATGTCACCCTGTTTAATAGGGCTAAGTGTGGTGACAGAAACCGTTTAAAGGGAACCTGTCACCTAACAAACACCTCCCAAGCTGCCAGCATTACCTTAAACTAGCCAGCAGTAGGTTTCTAAAGATCCTTTTCTTCCTCCTGTCAGCTGTGCAAAAATCTTGAAAAAAAAACTTTAATCCTCTGAACACACTATGTCACTGCAGAGTTTGAAGTCAAGGGGGCAGCGGCCTCCTCGCTTCAAGTCAGGATAACCGTGCCCCCTTTCCCTGCCCCTTCGCCTCTGATGGACAGCCAGTCATTCTGCAAAGCTGTCTGAAGTCTCGCGCATACGCCCGAAGCTTCTATCCCCTCGATGTGAGCTTGTGCCCGGGAGCCTGAGCATTGAGCCGCTGACCGGCGTATAGCAACGCGCAGGCACGGGAATAGGAATAGAGACGCACAAGCCTTCAGCCAGCTTTGCAGAACGACTGGCTGTCCATCTTAGGTGAAGGGGCAGGGAAAGGGGGCGCGGTTATCCTGACTTGAAGCGAGGAGGCCGCTGCCCCCTTGACTTCAAACTCTGCAGTGACATAGCGTGTTCAGAGGATTAAAGTTTTTTTTCAAGATTTTTGCACAGCTGACAGGAGGAAGAAAAAGATCTTTATAAACCTACTGCTGGCTACTTTAAGGTAATGCTGGCAGCTTGGGAGGTGTTTGTTAGGTGACAGGTTCCCTTTAAGGACAGTTACCACTTTTAATCTTGATTGTAATATTTCCCAGCATTTAATTGTTTTTCAATGTAATCATACATGAGATGGCTATTTGCAGGAAGAGCTATATCTTTCTGCAACACCATTTTGAGGACACATATAGCTTATCAATTAACTTTTACTAACTTTATTTGGGGTTCTAACTTTACTTTTTTTTACGTATTTTTGTTCTTTTTACTTCAAATTTATATTCACCATGCAGCATACAGTGTCTTGCGAAAGTATTCGGCCCCCTGGAACTTTTCAACCTTTTGCCACATTTCAGGCTTCAAACAAAAACAATTGGATTCAGGTCTGGACTTTGACTTGGCCATTCTAAGACCTGGATACGTTTATTTTTGAACCATTCCATTGTAGACTTTGCTTTATGTTTGGGATCATTGTCTTGTTGGAAGATAAATCTCCGTCCTAGTCTCAGGTCTTTTGCAGACTCCAACAGATTTTCCTCCAGAATGGTCCTGTATTTGGCTCCATCCATCTTCCCATCAATTTTAACCATCTTCCCTGTCCCTGCTGATGAAAAGCAGGCCCAAACCATGATGCTGCCACCACCATGTTTGACAGTGGGGATGGTGTGTTCAGAGTGATGAGCTTTGTTGCTTTTACGCCAAACATATCGTTTTGCATTGTTTCCAAAAAGTTGGATTTTGGTTTCATCTGACCAGAGCACCTTCTTCCACATGTTTGGTGTGTCTCCCAGGTGGCTTGTGGCAAACTGTAAACAAGACTTTTTATGGATATCTTTGAGAAATGGCTTTCTTCTTGCCACTCTTCCATAAAGGCCAGATTTGTGAAGTGTTGGACTGATTGTTGTCCTATGGACAGACTCTCCCACCTCAGCTGTAGATCTCTGCAGTTCATCCAGAGTGATCATGGGCCTCTTGGCTGCATCTCTGATCAGTCTTCTCCTTGTTTGAGATGAAAGTTTAGAGGGACGGCCGGGTCTTGGTAGATTTGCAGTGGTCTGATACTCCTTCCATTTCAATATGATCGCTTGCACAGTGCTCCTTGGGATGTTTAAAGCTTGGGAAATCTTTTGGTATCCAAATGCGGCTTTAAACTTCTCCACAACAGTATCACGGACCTGCCTGGTGTGTTCCTTGGTCTTCATGATGCAGAACCCTGAGACTATCACAGAACAGGTGCATTTATACGGAGACTTGATTACACACAGGTGGATTCTATTTATCTTCATCAGTCATTTAGGACAACATTGGATCATTCAGAGATCCTCAATGAACTTCTGGAGTGAGTTTTCTGAACTGAAAGTAAGTGAATAATTTTGCACGCCTCACTTTTCAGTTTTATTATTACAAAAAAAGTTTACATGATCCAATACATTTCCACTTCACAATTGTGACCCACTTGTTGATTCTTCACCAAAAATTTAAAATGTTATATCTTTTTGTTTGAAGCCTGAAATGTGGCAAAAGGTAGAAAAGTTCCAGGGGGCCGAATACTTTCGCAAGGCACTGGCACTAAAAACAAGGCACTAAAAATAACTGTAGCATGTTATTTTTATTTTAAGAATCAACTCAGTACGATTACTGCAGTACCAAATATGTATCACCTTACTTGGTTTTTACAACTTTTGCATAGCAATAACAAATCTCAAGCCCTCATAGGGATTAATGAGGGCTTGTTTTTTACTGGACAAGATAATTAACATTTTTTTATGGGTGGCGTAATAGAATAAAAAACTATTCCATTGTTCACATGTCCATTGTTTATAGTTATCTGAATTATTCGGGTTGCAGCAAACAAGACTATACCATGTATTGTATGTGTGCTGTTTGGGGATTTTTACTGCTTCTACAAAAAAACCTTAGGAAAAAATTTTTGTTTTACTTTGTAGACTTGTTGTAGACTTTGTAGAATTGTTATTCTTTTTTTTTTTTTTTAGTTCCACTAACGGACACCAATTTTATTATATACTGGTATACCAATACATTGCATCACTGTAATAGTGGCAGGCAGTCTAGTAGGGCGAGTGTGTGACACAGTGTAAGGCTTCTTTCACACGACAGTATATTTTGCGGGCTCCGATCCGCATATTTTGCGGATAGGATGCGGACCCATTAATTTTAATGGGTCAGCAAAAAATACTGACAGAACACTGTGTGCTGTCCGCATCTGTATGTCCATTCAGTAGCCCGCAAAAAAAAAAAAAAAAAAAATAGAACATGTCCTATTCTTGTCCTTTTTCGGACAAGGATAGGCATTGTTACAATGTATCCGAAAAAAAAAAAATGGATGCCATATGGACATCATCCGTTTTTTTTTGTGGACTGCGAAACACAACGGTCGTGTGAAAGAAGCCTAATAGGCATATATTCATGGCAGTCCTGGGAGCCTTTGTTAGGCCACCAGCTGCCACAGCACCACAGCAACACATTGCATGGTGACAGATGGAGTCCCCTCCCTCGGTTTAACTGCTGCTGCCGCTGTTGACCATGGCAACTATAAAGTTAAGCAGGTGGGATCAGAGTTATTAGTGATCCTGGCTTTTACACCAGTAACCCTCCAGCTCCAGTAAGTGCTGAGATCCCAAGGTGATCCAAAGAGGTGTATTAGCAAAACCTGTGTAGTGTCTGTCCAGTCCCTGCTACCTACGCCATTAAAGGGGTTTTCTGACTGTCTTATACAGATAACGTGTCCTCAGGATAGATCATAATGCGATCTGTGATGACACCCAGGACACTCGCTGATCAGCCATTTGAGAAAGCCTTCTCGCTTCTTACTCTTGGCCATTGACATCTCGTTCATTGGTTACGTGACCTACAGGATAGGTAATCAGTATAAAAGTCAGAGTCTGAAAACCCCTTTAATCCTAATGTGGACAGCAGGAACAGAACAGACTCTACACAGACTGCGTTAATACACCACTCCAAACAAACAAAAAAAAGATTTTTTTTTCTTAAAACACACTGTCGGGCACAAAAAGGGAAATTAATTTGATTAATTGCCCAGCCGTGACATGCACTAACAGTAAACAGGGTCACAGTTTGACAACCCTTATTATTCATTTTACTCATTTATATAGTGCCAATATATTGTGCAGCATTGTGCATTGATTGTCATCAGTCAATGGACCAGTAGTTTATAATAACTGCTGTGGGGACGGTAAAATAATTAGTATATTGCATTCAATAGCCGCCTCTGATCCGCTTCACTGGGCTGCAGCCAATGATGTATTGTTGTTGCTGTAGTGATGTCCTGTGTACTGCTGCAATCAATCACTGGCCTCAGTGGTCTATGACCCCAGATCAGTGATGGGCTGCTGCAGTATACAGAACATTACCACTGCAGCATCAATACGTCACTGGCTGCAGCCTGGAAAAGAAGATGGAGTGGCCACACTGGACCTGAGGGGGCTGGTGAAGGAAAGTTACGTTTTATTATCATTAGTATTATTATTATTTTACCAGCCACCCAACAGCTTCAAGTAAAAAAAAGTCTGACAACCTCTTTAATGTCAAACTCCAAGCTACAATTCTGCCCTTCTTTAATTGCAAATGATAACAAATGCTGTTTACAAGTTTTATCCAGCAAACTCCTATCAGAAAAGAGAAGCACAGCGCCATAGCACGTGCAAAGTGCCTGATATCATGCATCATATTTGATAATATGCATCATATAATATCATCCAAACCTAAGATTCCAAAATGCAGCCCCCTTCAGTTGTCTTTCCCCTCCTTAACCCTTAAATTATTTAAAAGATATACTGTTTCAGAATTATTAAAACATCTACTATTAAAAATCATTTGCACCAGTAAGAAAATTGGAACAGCTAATAATAAAGCCATGTAGAAGTTCAGCAAATAACGGGCATTTTGGCGCTGATGGCAGCACAGTGGTGGCTGGGGTCCTGGGACAGTATCTGCACAGAGATTGGTGCCTCACTGAGCACTGTGAGTGACGCTAATGTCTATAAAACACCGTGGAATATGTCTGCGCTATATAACTGAGTATAATAAACAATAAAACATGTTGTGCACCACAATGTTCATAGCTGGGAACCTGATCCCCGAGCAATGGGAACAGTATGTGAAAGGATCTTGTTACGTTAAGATCTTACAATTATCCTGGACAAGGATTTAGCACAAGTTGTCACTGTATGAGTGAATTACAGCTAAAACACAACCTGTAGCCCCCAACATCTCACCATATCGTACCAACTCAAACAGCCCACTGCATGCAGACTACATACACTGTTAGCCATCTAGACAGATGGAAAGTATAGGAAAGATCTCAAGAGCCAGGCACCGAGAACTCTCATAGATATAAACCCCTTGGGCCTACAGGAATTTTTAGCTTTTTTTTTCCTCCTCGTTTTCCAAAAACCATACCTTTTTTACTTGTCAATTAACATAGCTATAATAGGGCTTGTTTTTTTCCTGGAAAGGTTGTATTATTTAACGGCACCATTCAATGTTCCATATAATGTATTAAGAAACAGATTTTTAAAAAAATAATTTCCGGGATGGAAATGAAAAAAAAAACATTGAATTTAAGGGTTATGCTTTTACTGCATTAACTGTATGGTAAAAATGATACGTATGATTATGGAGATAACAGTTACATAGTTATGTCTGTTTTTTTGCCTTGTGTCACCATATTCATCATGTTTGGAGCTCATTTTTATCTGTACCATTTTGTGTTGCCTACAAAAAACAGCAATTTTTTTTTTTTTTTTTTACAGTGTTCACTGTGTCGGATAAATAACATGATATTTTAATAGTTTAAATGTTTACAGATGCACCAACACAAATTAGATATTTTTTTTAATGTGATAAATGGGGAAAGGGGTCAATTGAATCTTTAATATATTTGACTTTTGTAACTAGCAGCAGCAGCATTTGAAGCCTGGGGGCCTACAAGGCCATAGGCTGCCATGACAACCACTCTGCATCCTGCAATTGCACTGTGTCAGGGGGCAACTGGGGGGCAGGGGGAGCCCCCTTCCTCTGACCGAAGTATGATCCTAGTCACTGTAGCTGGATGTTGGCTGTAAAACACAGCAAGAACCTTCATCACATGGAGCAGACTAAGGTCCTGAGCCCACTCCATACATGATGACGTACATGTACGTGAAAAATATAGGAACCACCAGCACATGACTAGGCTCCAGCCCTAGTTTATGGTCTTGAGTACATCTTGCAAAAGAAATACATTAAGTCTCACCGTCAGACATCAGTCTGCTCTGGGTGTACAACAGGACGAATTAACTGGGATATACCGAATGGACGAGGTTTACACATTCAGGTTTTTGGATTGAAAAAGAGAAGTCTTTCCTTTATACGTGTCCTGCATTTATGAGCCATTCTTGACTTTGGCGTCATCAAAAAAACCTGAACATGTAAACCAAACCTGAACAATATTCGCCTTTTATTATTTAATACAGGAAGTCATGAGAAGATGTGAAATAGGACAACACCCCGTAAAAGATATCTATGATGAGTAGAACACATCACTTCCACATGGAAAGCATCTCACAGACAGATCTGAATCACCGCAGACACCAATGTACATGACACAATGTATAAGTATGAAATTCATGTGATGCTGAGATCATCATAGCTAGTAAGACATAGGGGGGAATTTATCATTAGGAAAATATTTGAAGTCAGTTTTGCTTCACTCTGTGTTGGAATACTTTGTGCCACATTTATCAAACGTCACAGGTTGTTTGATAAATGTGGCTTGTCCTTAAACCTAACACTTCTGTCTAGAGAAGCTACTTCACTTTTCCTACTCCACCCTCCTCCTGGAGTGAGATTGCGACTATTTTGCGACTTTTTTTAAAAAGTCGCAATGATAAATCTGGAGTGAAACTCATTAACATAGCTAACCACACCCACTTTTCCACCCATATTACAAACTGGAGTGAGTGGTGTACACATGCAAAAAGTCGCAAAAAAATGCGCAAAAAAGTCGCAAAAGCCCTATCGTGCGACTTTTTGAAGACATAATTCTGGAGTGAAGGTGTGATAAATCAGGGCCATAGTGTACCGCGAGAACACAAGGACATATCCGAGCGCAGAGCTGCCATCAGCGCACTACAGGAGACACTGCTTTCAGGGATCCAATAAAATACGGTTTCCAAATTCGTCTGTACCCTACCAACCACATGCTACTGACCAGTCAATACATGGGAGCAATGAAGTTTCACAAAAATAAATGGACCTGTTTAATAGGTAACAATGTGCAAACATAGTACTCTTTATTTCACATTAGCTTTCTGGTCCCTCTGCCCATGGATTCACTAAAAGGCAGCAAAAAGTGTGTAATGTAGTAGGAGGTTAGAAGGCATAATGGAAGTCCAGGGGCCGTAACCATTATCCCTGACGTCCATGTCTTAAGGTAAGGATTGTAAATAAATATATAGGGTTAACTTTACACTCTGGACTGTCCTAAAACATGCAATATGACAGGGTGTCCATTGCACAATGATGACCAGATCACCTTTCCACGAAAATTTGTCTTGACTCAGGTTGCTTTTCCCACCATTTTTAATATTACTTGCCATGAAGATTTTGTTCTGGAGATCCAGAATTAGGACAGACCTAATTACTGCATACACAGCCTGGATGCTGCCAGTGCAGCAGTATGGGGGCCAATCCTAAGATAGCACGAAGGGGTGTCGGGGGAAGCTTTGACACATTGCTGTTGGAGCCACTGGAAGAGATGTCAGAGCACATGATGGCGGATCTCTGTAGAGTCATAGCCATTTCCAAAATACCTAAAAACAAAAAAGTCTACGGCCGTCTTGCGTTCATGTGCCAGGTTCCCCAGTTTAACAGCTGCTGATCTGCTTCCACCACAGGGCGTTTGGCACATTAAAATGCATTACCCCTTTGGTCTGTAGACTGGATGCCACCAGTGACGGTCATGTATAGGTTTCTATACCATTCTGTACATTGTACAAAGTGTGATTACAAGAAATGTAGCAAAATAAGTAAGATAATGGACTGGTAACAAGTGCAAACACTGATGCCATCTGGAAAATGGCACACACTTTACTAGCTGGCACTGGCTTCTAATACTGAACTTTCCTGATGAGACAAAGCACACCTAACTGTGATGATGGCACAGCAGATGTCACGTTTCCTTGTTGGAGAACTACAAGTCCCTGACTGCCCCAGCACTGTGGGAATAGTGCTTCTACAAGGCTCCATCCCTGCCCTACAAGAAGTCTAATGCCTGTAGAGATACACAGTGGTAGCCCGAGCAGAGACCTGGGTCTTACCTGAAGGCATAGTCCTCCCGCGGGTCTCTACTAGGGGACAGCTGCCCGCTCCTCTTATTAAACAGCTTCTGGAAAAGAGTCGGTGGCATTTCGCAGAAAAAAAACAGCAGTCAGTGCAAGGCATAGAAAGCCTGGCACTTCCCTGGCACAGCGCACCTAGCTCCAACACTCCATCAGTGGAACTAGTCATATGATTACTCTGACACCCTCTGCTGTCACATGGGAGGGGCACGCTGGGCGGGGACGCTGTCCATTACAAGAATACACCACTTCTGAGTTTGCCAGCCACTTCCTGGTCCGCAAAGCGTAAAAGCCGCTGTGATTGGTTGGTTCGTCAGACCCGCCTGATTGGACGAAAGATAGTTGTTGCTGTTGTATGTGAGGGAGAGCACGGCGGGCGAATCACGTGATGTGGTCAGATGATTGTAGGAGATTCCTTGTGCGTGGGTGACTGCATGGGTCTGCCCACTCGCTGCCCGGGCCACCACCAGTCACTGAAGGATATCCCGGGCTCGATCGAGTAGGCGTGCAGAAGAGGTTGAAATTATGGTGAAAGCTGTTGTCAGGTGGTGTCTATTATTGAAGGAAATCAGCATAATGCGACGTTTATAATAAAAATCATTCTGCAAAATCCAAAATGATTCGGTTAATGACCCCTAGTTACCAGTATTATAAAATCACTTCTGGAACACTCATGGTGGGGGTAAGAGATGGTGAGGAGCTTCACCCCACGAGGCAGGACACGCTCCCGAAACACAGCAGGCTATAGCATGTACAGATGTAGCAGAGTTAACAGTGATTATACACCACCTTTGACTATTAACAGTGCTACAACTGTATATACTATATACAACGAGGCTGAAGTTGGTTTCTTATTCGTCCAGTTTCTTATTCGAGGCTGAAGTTGGTTTCTTATTCGTCAGTTTCTTATTCACATCATTTTTATTTTTTGCTTTTATTTAAGGATTTTTAGGACACCTTATCAATAGTGCAATAAAAAGTTGCAGTGAGACGAGCTTAATGTAAATCAGTTGAAAGCAGCATGAAAATACAAAAGATGGGCACAAAATGGGCATCAAAGTGGGCACAAAGAAAGTGTGATTTAAGGAATTAAATGAATTCGGGCCAGCAATCTCACACTGCCAACATACAGAGGGTGAAGCCCCTCATCAGAAGGAGTTGAGGTCAGCCTGGCCCAAACAGGTTATGGGCATGAAAACTGTCATCAAAGTGAGCAAACAGGCACTTTTCACTGATTTGAATAAGTAACTGATGTTTTTAAAGGGTTAAATGAATTTGGGCCAAAGATCTCACACTGCCAACATACAGAGGTTGATGCCCTGTATCAGATACAGTGGAGATTAGCCTGGCCCAAACAGGTTCTGGGCATGAAAACTGGCATCAAAGTGGGCAAATAGGCATTTTTCACTGATTTGAATAAGTGATGTTTTAAAGGGGTTAAATGAATTTGGGCCAGTGATCTCGCACAGCCAACATACATAGGGTGATGCCCCGCATCAAATACAATGGAGATCAGCCTGGCCCAAACAGGTTCTGGGCATGAAAACTGGCATCAAAGTGGGCAGATAGGCACTTTTCACTGATTTGAATAAGTAACTGATGTTTTTAAGGGGTTAAATGAATTTGGGCAAGAGATCTCACACTGCCAATATACAGAGGGTGAAGCTTCACATCAGAAACAGTTGAGTTCAGCCTGGCCCGAACAGGTTCTGGGCATGAAAACTGGCATCAAAATGGGCAGATAGGCACTTTTCAATGTGTTGAATAAGTAACTGATGTTTTTTAAGGGGTTAAATAAATTTGGGCAGAGATCTCGCACTGCCAACATACAGAGAGTGATACCCCACATCAGATACAGTGGAGATCAGCGTGGCCCAAACAGGTTCTGGGCATGAAAACTGGCATCAAAGTGGGCAAACAGGCCCTTTTCACTGATTTGAATAAGTATCTGGTGTGGCCAAGTACAGTACCATCACAGTGTATACGATTATAAAGATCTCATGTATACTTTTTTTTTTTTTTTAAGAGCAGACATTGACCTGAAGTGTGAATTTTGAAAACAACAAAATGACAATTGTTGATTTTTTAAATGCATATTTTATACTTTTTAATAAAAGAGATGATTCTAAATGTGGCATCCCACACAACAAACCCATCATGCACCCTTTTAGGAAACTGAGGGAGGTACTTTCACACTAGCGTTTCCATTTTCCTATCCATCATAGGGTCGGTCTCAATACCGGAAAAAAAAACATTCATTGTCAATGGGGGCAAAACAGAAATGACAAAACGGAACTGCTCCAAAATGCATTCTGTACCGTTCTCATACCGGAGAGCAGCAGCATGCTAGGGTTTACTTTCCATCCTGGGATACGGAGCAAAACGGCTCTGTCATGACCCACAATGCAAGTCAATGGGATGCATACGTTTTCTCTGACACAATAGAAAAGTGATACGTCCAGTAACGGAAGCGTTTTTGTTCAGCCCTGCCGGATCCAGCAAAAACACTAGCATGAAAGTAGCCTAACAAAAATAGAAGTAATGATGCTACATAGCGCGCTTCAGTCCCTTCATCAGGCATACTATAAGAATGGATGAAGAAATATATTAATATATATATATATATATATATATATATATATATATATATATATACAGTGCCTTGCGAAAGTATTCGGCCCCCTGGAACGTTTCAGCCTTTTGCCACATTTCAGGCTTCAAACAAAAAGATATAACATTTTAAATTTTTGGTGAAGAATCAACAACAAGTGGGTCACAATTGTGAAGTGGAATGAAATTTATCAGATCATTTAAACTTTTTTTGTAATAATTAAACTGAAAAGTTGGGGCGTGCAAAATTATTCGGCCCATTTACTTTCAGTTCAGAAAACTCACTCCAGAAGTTCATTGAGGATCTCTGAATGATCCAATGTTGTCCAAAATGACTGATGAAGATAAATAGAATCCACCTGTGTGTAATCAAGTCTCCGTATAAATGCACCTGCTCTGTGATAGTCTCAGGGTTCTGTTTAAAGCACAGAGAGCATCATGAAGACCAAGGAACACACCAGGCAGGTCCGTGATACTGTTGTGGAGAAGTTTAAAGCCGGATTTGGATACCAAAAGATTTCCCAAGCTTTAAACATCCCAAGGAGCACTGTGCAAGCGATCATATTGAAATGGAAGGAGTATCAGACCACTGCAAATCTACCAAGACCCGGCCGTCCCTCTAAACTTTCATCTCAAACAAGGAGAAGACTGATCAGAGATGCAGCCAAGAGGCCCATGATCACTCTGGATGAACTGCAGAAATCTACAGCTGAGGTGGGAGAGTCTGTCCATAGGACAACAATCAGTCCAACACTTCACAAATCTGGCCTTTATGGAAGAGTGGCAAGAAGAAAGCCATTTCTCAAAGATATCCATAAAAAGTCTTGTTTACAGTTTGCCAAAAGCCACCTGGGAGACACACCAAACATGTGGAAGAAGGTGCTCTGGTCAGATGAAACCAAAATCCAACTTTTTGGAAACAATGCAAAACGATATGTTTGGCATAAAAGCAACACAGCTTATCACCCTGAACACACCATCCCCACTGTCAAACATGGTGGTGGCAGCATCATGGTTTGGGCCTGCTTTTCATCAGCAGGGACAGTGAAGATGGTTAAAATTGATGGAAAGATGGATGGAGCCAAATACAGGACCATTCTGGAGGAAAACCTGTTGGAGTCTGCAAAAATCCTGAGACTAGGACGGAGATTTATCTTCCAACAAGACAATGATCCCAAACATAAGGCAAAATCTACAATGGAATGGTTCAAAAATAAAGGTATCCAGGTCTTAGAATGGCCAAGTCAAAGTCCAGACCTGAATCCAATTGAGAATATGTGGAAAGAGCTGAAAACTGCTGTTCACAAACGCTCTCCATCCAACCTCAAAGAGCTCGAGCTGTTTTGCAAGGAAGAATGGGCAAGAACTTCAGTCTCTGGATGTGCAAAACTGATAGAGACATACCCCAAGTGACTTGCAGCTGTAATCGCAGCAAAAGGTGGTGCAACAAAGTATTAATGCAAGGGGGCCGAATAATTTTGCACGCCCCACTTTTCAGTTTTATTATTACAAAAATAGTTTAAATGATCCAATAAATTTTGTTCCACTTCACAATTGTGACCCACTTGTTGTTGATTCTTCACCAAAAATGTAAAATTTTATATCTTTTTGTTTGAAGCCTGAAATGTGGCAAAAGGTTGAAAAGTTCCAGGGGACCAAATACTTTCGCAAGGCACTGTATATATATATATATATATATATATACAATAAGAGCAGAGACATGGGGGGATGAGAGGAAATGTGAAACACAACAGACTATCAAAGACCTTGAGAACGAGTCCTTAACCCCTTCACGCCCAGCGCTGTACATGTACGGCGCAACGGGACGTGACTTAACGCCCAGCGCCGTACATGTACGGCGCGGCATATACCCGGTCCCCGGGAAAAATCGCCGGGGAACCGGGGTATCATGGCTGCACTGCCCGGCAGGCAGCCATGCTGGGTAAGGGCAGAAGGGGGTGTGTCGGTCCCCCTGCAGCTCCGGTGGCTGCGATTGGCAGGGGACTCCGATGTTTTGGGTCCCCTGCCAGCGCTGCCATTGGCTGGAGCAACGCTACAGCCAATGGCAGCGCTACAGTTGCACAGGAAGAGGCAGATCCTTCTTGCATGCAGTCATTCTGGCTGGAGACTGCGTGCTGGAAGGTTCTGTGCCTTTCTGTGTGCTGTTGGCTTGCTGGGACTTGTGGTGCACCACCACTGCTATCTGCCCCTTTTTCTGCTGAAAAGAAGAAGAAAAGAAGAAGAAAAGAAGTAGAACAGAAGAAGAACAGAAGAAAAGAAGAAGAAGTTACAGATCCCTAACCCACCCTCTGTCCCTGTCCCCTCCTGTCCCCCAGTCCCCCCCCTCCCTTCCCCTACCCCCTCCCGTCCTTTTTTTACGGACGCCCCTTGGTCCGTGTGTTTTTTGTATTTTTTTTTTACTTTTTAACAATTTTTCAGCTCCGCACCGCTTTTTCTGCGTGCGAGCTGTGAACGCCCAGTGCTTTTCAGTGCATACCTGCCTGATCAGCACCTGGGGGTCATTTTTTGTGCTTTTTTTTTTTTTGGTGAAAAAAGAAGTATAGTTAGGGTTTTATATAAATATATATATAGAGCTCCATATCTCTATATATATATATATATATATATAGATATAAGTTAAATTTTTAGCTAGTGTTCAGTTTTTTTATACTGTAGTGAATTTTTTATCTACAGTATTTGCACGCACACACGTTTTGTGTGCGTGCGTGCTGCGTAAGCACATTTTTTGAAACTTTAGCTAGTGTCAGTTAGTTATATATCATATATATATATAAAAATCCATATATATATATATATATATATATATATTAGGGATGAGCGAACCGAACCGTAAGTTAGTGTCAGTGTAGGTTTTTAAACGTACGCATAGTATCTGCGTACGTGCTGTTTGCAGAGGACTGCAGTGAATTTATTCACTGCAGTTTCTGCACTCACACACCGTCTGTGTGCGTGCGTGCTGTGAAAGCAGCATCTGCATTTTTTTTTTTTTTACTACTATGAAAAAAAAAATCACAGTGCTAGTTAGATAAATTTCAGTTAGTCGCAGTTTAGGTTTTTGCACGTACGCATAGTATCTGCGTACGTGCTGTTTGCAGAGGACTGCAGTGAATTTATTCACTGCAGTTTCTGCACTCACACACCGTCTGTGTGCGTGTGTGCTGTGAAAGCAGCATCTGCATATTTTTGGGGTTTTTTTTATGACTTCTGTGGAAAAAAAAAATACAGTTAGTGGTAGTTAGATAAATTTCAGTTAGTGGCAGTTTTGGTTTTTGCACGTGTTCTGCGTACGTGCATTTTGCAAGAACTGAGCACCGATCAGTAGTCCATTACTGATCGCGTCTGCTCTTTTTTTTTTCTTTTGTGCGGTAAAAAGTTTTTCCTGTAGCAAAAACTTTTTTTTTTTCTTTTTCTTTTTTTTTTTTTTATTTCAAGACTTTTATTACTCCCAAGAACTTTTTTTTTATTCCCCTCCCCCCCTTTTTTTTTTTATTCAAAGTCAATACTGTAAAAAACACCTTCACGTGTAAAACCACTACACACACCCCTCACACTAAATAAAGGTTTACACGTTTCACCCAACACACCCCAAAAAAATAGAAATGGCCCATTCATCCCAACGCACTTACTCGGCAGAAGAGGCATACGCCATCCTTGCCTCTGATACCGAGTCGGCCACTGAAGGAGAAGAGGACGCCACTTTCCCACCCCCTGACGCTTATGAGCCCCAAATTCCAGAGTTTGTGGGAAACTCTGGAATTCTAATTGACTGCACGGGCTTCACCGAAATTGATTTTTTCAAAATCTTTTTCAGTGATGATTTTGTAAATCTTATAGTGGCCCAAACTAATCTATATGCCCAGCAGTTCATTACCCAGAACCCCACGTCACCATTTGCAAGACCCCTTGGTTGGACCCCAGTAACAGCAGCAGAAATGAAAATTTTCTGGGGGCTGGTGATGCACATGGGGCTGGTTAAAAAAACAAAAATGAGACAGTATTGGAGTGTGGATGTCTTGTACCACACTCCAGTATTCAGTGCCGCCATGATCCGGAATCGATTCGATTCTATTCTGAAATTTTTGCATTACAACGATAATGCAGTGTCCTCCCCAAAATGACCCAAATTTTGATAGGCTTTTCAAAATTAGACCCCTCCTTGATCACTTCAGCGCCAAGTTTTCTGAAGTGTACACCCCTGAAAAAAACATCTGTATAGATGAGTCCCTGTTGCATTTCAAGGGGAGGGTAAAATTCCGCCAGTACCTGCCTAACAAGCGGGCAAGGTATGGCATAAAAATGTACAAGCTCTGTGAGAGTAGGTCAGGGTACACCTACAGATTCCGGGTCTATGAAGGCAAAGATTCATGGATAGAACCCCCAGAATGCCCCCCTGGCCTATCAGTTAGTGGGAAACTAGTGTGGGACTTGCTGCACCCACTGCTGGATAAGGGTTATCACCTCTACGTAGATAACTATTATACCAGCTTGCCCCTCTTCATGTCCCTAAGTGCCAGGCGTACTGTGGCTTGCGGCACAGTACGCAAAAATCAGAGAGGGCTCCCTAGATCACTGGTAGGACAACCGCTTAGGAAGGGAGAAAGTAGGGCTCTCCTCCACGAAAACATGATGGTGGTTAAGTACAAGGACAAGAGGGACGTCCTTGTACTGACCAGCATTCACCCCAACACCAGCTCCCCTGCTGCAGTACGTGGTACCACTACCACTGTCCCCAAACCGGGACTGCATTCTGGCCTATAACAAGCACATGGGAGGAGTTGATCTTTCAGATCAAGTTTCTGAAGCCCTACAATGCCACACGAAAACCAAAGTGTGGTACAAAAAACTAGCCATACACCTTGTACAGATGGCAATGTACAATGCGTACGTGCCTATAAATCTGCAGGGCACACGGGAACTTTCCTTCACTTTCAAGAAGTAGTGATCAAGGCCCTAATTTTTCCCAACCAAGCAGAAGAGGCCCCCAGTACTTCTTAAGGTTACGGTGCGCCGAGTCTGTACCAGGACAACATTTCCCTGGTGAAGTTCCCCAGACAGCGAGGAAGAGAAGAACCCAAAAGCGATGCAGGGTGTGTTCTAAAAGGGGGATTAGGAAGGACACTATATACCACTGCGGAATCGTGCCACTGAAAAACCTGGCCTGTGCATCAAGGATTGTTTCAGAATCTACCACCCAATCCATGGATTAGTTTCATCCCTGATGCACCCTGAGATTTTTTCACTTTACACCTCACATTTAGTCTCTGTATCTTGCATATCCACTTTTCACCATCCCTACATATTCTTTTCTATTAGCCCCCAGTTTGTGAAAAAGTACCTTT